>JAHIAM010003649.1:0-78113 GCA_021605205.1 Aegilops longissima | reverse complement strand
AATGAAAGCACCAATGTCGGTGTCAAACCGGCGGATCTCGGGTAGGGGTCCCGAACGCAAGCGTCTAGGCGGATGGTAACAGGAGACAAGGGACATGATGTTTTACCCGAGTTGGGCCCTCTTGATGGAGGTAAAACCCTACGTCCTGCTCGATTGATATTGATATTGTGGATGTTTACAAGAGTGGATCTACCACGAGATCAAGGAGGCTAAACCTAGAAGCTAGCCTATGGTATGATTGTAAGGGTTGTTGTGATGATAGTCTCTACGGACTAGAGCCATCTAGTTTATATAGACACCGAGAGAGGGCTAGGGTTACATAGAGTCGGTTACAATGGTTGGAGATCTACATATCCGTATCGCCAAGCTTGCCTTCCATGCCAAGGAAAGTCCCATCCGGACACGGGGAGGAAGTCTTCAATCTTGTATCTTCATAGTCTTGGAGTCAGTCGATGATGATAGTCCGCCAATGATAGTTCGGTTGATGATGGTAGTCCGGCTATCCGGACACCCCTAATCCAGACTCCTCAATTAGGCTCGGAGTTGGATGAGGAGGATAGAGCAAAACCAATATCCTTTGTGCAGTTGCAATCGAAATGTAGAGACGTTGCCCGTGTGACATTTTAGTACAACCGCACAAAACACTCTTAAGAAAAAGTGATTTGTGCAGTTCACCAAAAGGTCGCAGTAGCAACGAGGTGAAATGGATAGCCTGCTTTGCAAAAAGAGGTAGAAAGGAAACAATTACTGGCCAATAACAGCTTGATGACACATGCGACGACAAAAAGAAGCATATTCCTTGTCCTAAGGGAAGATAACAACACGGTTGTGTTTGTCTAAAACGGTGTGAGGACGAGAATGCAATATGGAAAGTCGCCGGATGAGCTACGTTTTGGGCAAAGAACTATGGAAGATCCACATGCAGCGGCGTGGGAAGGCGGGCGGTGGAGCAAGGCGGAGGGGATACCGCAGGTCATCGGGATGTAACTAGGTGGCGGCGGCGGGCGGAATCTGCGGCAGGTGGCGTAGGCCCTGCGCCGCCGGAGCTTAGTCGAGAGAACGGCGTGTACCGTAGATCGGGGCGTGCTGCCTTGCACCGTCAAGCGGAGAACGATGCACTTCCTCCCTTTCCCCGGTGGGCGGGATGCGGCGGATCGGTGACCAACAAAGAGAGAGAGAGAGGCCACCGCACTCCCTTTCCCGGCGGACGGGATGCGGCGGATCAGTGACCAACGGTGAGAGAGAGAGAGGCCCCGCAGCCTTGTGTGAGATACTCAAGAGCGACAAACCAGGCAGGCAGGCTCCATTGTATATAGTGAGCGGACTACCTTTTCTCCATAAAATCGTTTTATATTCTGTATGCGTGCCATTGAGAGCTATAACTTTATTTAAAAATAACGCGGCAATGCGTCAAGTCGAACTTTGTTTCGTGCACGCGTGGTACACGACCTCCCTAGGTAAACAACCGCTATGAGCGTTCAAATTAGCACATGGGCTGCCATTTCATAAAGAAATGAGCTCCACCATGTACCAGCTGGTGTGGCTGGGCACGGGCGTGAGTACGCGTGCACGGTGCACCTATTCTCTTCTTGTATCGTACACCACCTACGTGGGGTTGTGTGAGAGATACAAACCTAGAGAGATATAGTGTGGGTTCTTGAGAGTTTTTTTGGGGGGGTCAATCAAAAAATGTAACATATGCAATGTGTGTGAAATAGAGTCCTGGATATAACATATATATAGAGGGGGCGATCCACGAGAAGAGAGTGGAGGTATCATTGGCTTGAGGTGTCCATAGAATCGAAGAGAGGGATGATGTGTGTGTGTGTGTGTGCGCGCGCGATCGATAAAGAGTGCCATCGAATTTGTGTGTGCCCACGTCAAAGATATAGAGTGGCTGGCCTACTGGAACGTGAGATGGGACATGTGCATTTGTCTCTGTGGCATGGATACCTACCTGCAGTGCTTGACTATCGGTGTGTGGTGGGGGAAGAGGGAGGCCCAATTAACTATAGAGGTACAATGGCTGGTATATGTGTGGAGGAGGAGAGAGGCCTACCTCATGTATTAAGGAGATCGATCTGCCTCATGTATTAAGGGAGATCGATCGGCATCCATGCATATGTGCAGGAGAGGAATAAGGTTGGGAGAGAGACAGAGCTAGAGTGTTGGAGGGGGTGGTAGTGGAGTTGCTTCTAACAAATGGTGGGATAGGCTTGCTAGACAAGCGGAGGGCACGCCCATAATATCAATAAGAGAGGAGATGGCTGCTTGTTGTGCATGCTGCGTGCGTGTGACAGACGGGTCAGGAGGCATGCACGAATGATGAGGGGGACGATGTTGTTGTGGTAAGCAGACGTAACTACATAAGAAGATTAATCGCCCTTTGTTAGAGAAAGGAGAGACATAACTTGTGAGGTGCGTCGATCGATGGGGGGGTAGTTAAAGTCGATCTAGGTATATGTTGGGAGATCGATCGGTATACATGCATGTGTGTGTTAGAAGCAAATGAGGCACGAGGAGAAGGATAGAGAGAGAGGATGCATGTAGGAGGTGGTGCGAGAGGCATACTATATCGAGGGGGAGGAGTGCAGTACGAGAATGATGAAAAGAGTGGTGGGAGTGAGGCATGGACGGTGATAAGAGCTTGTGTTTGTGCTAGGCACACCTGGCTAGAGAGGCATATCGATCGATGTGTGCCGTAAAGAAGGAGCTGGGGGCCTACACACACCATGGGTGAACGACCTAAAGTGAAAAAGGCAATTTTGCGCGATGGAGCTAGAGAATGCTGAGGGAGGGTGAGAGGGATGCGGGCATGTGCATGCACAAGAGAAAGTTAGCGCTAGCTACAAAGATAAGAGGGTTGTGTGGGTGTAAAAGACGAATAGAGATCATAAATACTTCATTATAAAAAGTGAATTCGGATATTTGAAGAAGTTATCATAGTGTTTCAAACTGACGCATGTGTGAATATATATAACGGTGATACACATGGTGTGGTTATGAACATGTTATACTACATTTAATATATTTTATCTCTACTCTTATAAAAAAACGGAGTTGTTGATGATGGTGTGCCTGCCATCCTGCATTATAGGTCGTCCGATTTATATCTGGCGGATAGCAAAGAAACTATGATGGTTGAAGTTGGCAACAATCATGATTGTAGATTCTTATTGAAATAGATAAACGAATTCAAATTTAGTTCGAATTGCAGCGGTAGTATAGACATTTATAATGCACTAAAATGTTGGTATGAGTAGGTTACATGCATTATACAGCAAGCGAAAAAATTTAATCGGACATAACATGGATTCATACTCCCTCCTTCCATCTATATAGGGCGTAATGAGATTTTTAAGACCGCCTTTGACTATTGACAAGATTAATAGTACATGACATGCACAATGTGAAAATTATATCATTGAAAGAACCTTTCACGCACAGAATTTAACGGTGTGATTTGTGTAAGTTGCATGTCATATATCATTGCTCTAATATTTGGTCAAAGTTAGCATCGAAAAGCGATTAGGCCCTATATAGATGGAAGGAGGAGTAACTTTGAATAGCATTTGTATAGTAAAACGGGCAAGACTCTCTCTTTGTGTGGTGTGAATAGTTTTATTTTTTCATTTTCTCTTTGGTTGAGGGAAGTGCAAATTGATTTGGTGCATTACAAGTACAATATTACTACGTTAGGCTTGTCCCTAAAATTCAACCAGCGTCTTGTTATATACCGAAAATTCAGATATCGTGCTCCCAAAACTGGCGCCTTCACAACCCACGCCTTGCTATCCGAAAATACAACACGCGAAAACTCCTCCAGCTGCCAAATCCCGACACGCCAAATCCCCTTCTAACCACGAGCTGAAAGGGCCGCTAGTTCAAATCGGTGGGGGTACTTTTGTAACACACCTACATTTTGGACAAGCGCGTCCCTAAGTCATGCTTCACCCCCTCCCATCGCCCCCTTTTCGCCATTTGAAATCCCAGGCCGCCATAACCTCTCTGCTCCAGCCGCGAAATCCCACCCTCCTCCGTCCGCCACGTCACCGCTGCCTAGCCGGAGCCTCTTCCCCGACGACGTCGTCCACCGCAACAGCTCGACGTCCCTCGTCCACCTCCCCGGATGAGGATCCGTCGTCCATCTCGCCATCCTGCCAGTTCAGCCGCCCCGTTCTCCTCCTGCAAGGAGCTACTCCGACGATCGCCTCGTCTATCGCGGCTGCTCCATCCCCACACCGCTGCCTTAACCTGCTCCACCGGAACCGCAGCATCCTCACCGACTCCTCGGACGAAGCCGAGGCCTACTCGGCGCCACCAAAGATGTTGTACACTCATTGTATCGCAACTTCTCCTTAACTCGACCTCCCGACGCCGACGGTGCTCCATCCTGCACCCCCATGGAGCGGCTACCTTAAAGCCGGCGCCGCGGGCAACGTCTCCATGGCGGCTCTCCCCCAGTGCGAGGCCACTTCGGCGGCGGCGTCCATACCAGCCGGATCTGCTGCTGCTGCTCGGCTCTCGCTTCCTTCGCTTCCTTGCTGCTGCTGGTGCTGCTCGGCTCTCGCTCGTCGCTTCGCTTCGCCCAGCTGCTGCTGCTGCTCTCCCTCGCTTCGTGCTCTTGCTCTACTCCGATTAAGCCACACTTGATCAACTGAATCGACTTTTGGGTGGTCGATTTTCAGGGGTTGGGGGGGCTCATTGAGTTAAGGAAGAACCACCCGTGCAGGGGACGGGTCTCTCCGGAGAGGTACCGCACTATCTATCTTAGGGTTTAGGGTGGGGCGGGGGCCTAGAGGGCTGGCAGGCGGCGTGGCGAGTTGTTTGGGCGGCGAGGCGGCGCTGGGGCAGTGGTTCGGCCGGTGGTGGTGGCGGCTCGAGGGTGCAGAGTTGAAGATGAACTGCAGGCCCTCCTAAACTAAATGTCAAGTGCCTCTCTGCTACCATTGCGTTCAGTTTAACAATAGCATTCAGATTCCTGATGAAATTTCAGTTTGACAGTTAAGTTCGAGTCAACAATTTTACCTCATTTGTTGTAGTCGGTGGTTTTGGTGATGTTAATTTACATCCATTTTACATCATCTATTGGAGATGCTATTAGAATCCCACTTGAGATTGACGATGTATGTCTTGTGCTGCTTCAGCCTTGGCGTCTTCTGCTCACCGAGCTGCTCCAACGACGAGCGATCCATCACAACAGAGCGGTGGCCTGGGCGCCATCTCTGATTCCTCGGATCTTCCTCCACACCTCCGACAGCCACCTCTGCCTCAACTGCTTGGCGACCAACCCAATGATCTTTGAGGTCGAACCAGGCTACGACAAAGAGGTTGTACACTTGTTGCATCACCTATTACTATACATTCACGTCGATCCATTAGGGCTATTTTGGTTCAACGAAAAACGCGATCCACTGGTTGTTACCATCACTCTAAATTTCTGCATGCTCTCCTTACATAATCTCACCATATTTTTTTGTATGCATGTCGGATATTGTACACATCATGCTGAACATGTAGAGAAAAGAGAAGAGTTTTGCGGCAATACAATGTCATGCGACATCGCTCCATGGTGGGTTCAATGGCAAACCCTCCCCACCCTCTCAGTTGTAATCCAGAGGAAGATATCTGTTACGAGGCGGATTGAGGCGCATTGACCACTCCATTTACCCCCAAGGTGTTTGCTCTACCTTGGCATGATGATGTTAGTCATATCATGCATATGTTGCCTTCAAAGCCTACTTTTGACATCATATATGTTATCTGCTTAGTTTAGACATGTTCTGTAATGCCACCTGTTTAGTTTCTATATCATATATGGAATTATGCAGTCTCATGTCTTGTAGCCAGCCATAATATATGTGAAATGTGCAATGCCATCCTGTTTAACCAGGCATCATATATTTGAATGATATCTTGCCCATACTTTTCTTCATTACATTTCCATTTGTCGACAGTGTTTGTACATTAAACTACTCTTCCTGTGAATCATTCATTTGGGTGGGAGATGGAAAAATCTGGAGTGAAAACAAGGCCTTGAGAGCAGTGCTACACGTCAAGCAGATCTCTTGTTGGGTCCCGATAGCTCCTCGGATATGGATTCGAGATGATGACCAGTCCTATTCCCCACCGAGGTGTATGCTCTAACTTGGCATGGTTATATCTGCTCATATCATGCATACGGTGTCTTGCATTGCATAGTTTAGACATCATATACACAATATTCAACACCATGTTCTTAGTTCAGACATCATATCGAATGCCCTCTGTTTAGCATATAAACCACACATGCGAATTAATAGATGCGATCCTGATTACTTAGATAACATGTAGGTGAATTATGTCATGCGATCCTGTTTAGTTATTCATCATATCTTTGAATTATGTTATGCTATGCTATCCAGTTTAGATAGACATCATATATGTGAAATTATGTCATGCTATCCGTTTTAGTTAAACAATATACATGTCAACTATTTCATGCCCTCTTTTTCCACACTATCTATTGCATATGTCTCTCATACAATGTCTGTACATTCAACTATGTTTCCTGTTTATCAGCCATTTGAATTGGAGCGGGTGATGCCAGTATCTAGCGGACTAAAAACACGGTCTTCAAATAAAATAGTGCTACCTCTTGGTGGAGATTGCACCCCGGTTGTACATGCACAAGCACCAGCCCTACCACACATAACCCAAACTCTCGCAGATTGTACCCCTACTGCGATGGACAGAGAACCAGCTTCACCCAATCTAATCCCAACCCCAAACCGATAGTAACCCAGTTCCTGTTGACACAAAGACCATCTCCACCACAGGCTCCCAAACAAGAGCAGTTAGTAAGAAGCTCCAGTGCCCAAAGGGCCAGTACTATCACTGGCGAACCCCAACTCCACCAGCTTAATACGCCTATTCCGTGGAGGAAGCACAACCAGCTAGTCGTAGTTTAGCATCTATCGCATTTGATGTTATTAAATCGTATAAAGTATCTTCCCATCTTGGAAATATTATATCAAGATGAAGGAAAATGCCATTCACGGTGTTTGTCCGGAGTTATGTGTAAGTAATGTTATTAATGGCAATTACTTTGCTTCGTCCCATACATCCTTCCTCCATGATGGTTATAATACAGAAATTTTCCCATTTTTTTCTCAGAGAAGGACCGATTTGGAAACTCGGGATGAGGTAACCTGTGCTAATACCTCTGCTATCTTCAAGAATGCTTGGTGGCGATATCGAATTACCTAAAGAAAACGTACTTCACCGCAAAGAAACTCATCAAATTCCCTTACGTTCTCCTGAGACACATTTATCGGACGATGATAGGGAACATCTTGTTACAGACCGGCCCGAACCAAGAATGTGGTAAGGTCTATGAGCTCATGTTCTATTTTAAGTATTATATTCTTGCGTCTTCTTCAGACTGCTCATGTAGAACAAGTGTAAACCTGAAGAACAACTGTTCTAATTTAAGATTCCATTGCTATCATAGTTCAAAAAACGCTAGGCGTTAATTGTGCATTTGCCACCGCCTTGCGCTTCTCGACCAAAGCGCATGCTTATGCGCATTATGCATGATTATGCGTAGTTATGCGCAATGCGTTTATAACGCCTAGAGCCTAGCGCGCCTTTTTTAACTATGATTGTTTTGCTCTTGTATCATCAGTATTTACTCATACAAACTTATTTTTAAATTGAAGGATCCAATCGAAACTCCAATGGCACAAAGGTATGTTCACGCATGTTTCTTTAACAGGTTTGCTCTTATCAATAGCTCTGTTGATTTCAATTTGAATTGTGTATACAGTTGACTTTCATATCATGCACATTACTAGCATCACAACAGAGCCAATAGTGTTGTTGTACATGTAGACCCGTGGTACCCATCTGAAATCTTGTTGTGCCGTGTAGTTTCCCACGCTTTGTATTCTTTCACTGCTGCTTTGTCTTGAACTGATATGATTTGAACTGTGTCTCTATTTTGATTTGTCAAGACAATGAAGTGACCATAGGACATAGATATATGTTTGTTTGATGCTTTTATTATGTACTAGTACTTGGCAATAGAAGACTTGGTAGTTTAATCCTGTCCACCTTACATAGTTCACCGAAATGAGTTTCATATACTAGTACATGCTAAACTTGTTATGTGTCTGCTTGTTTCTTCTTTTAGAATGCCGACAGAATATTGGGGGAGAGTGCCTTATTAAGCAATGGTAAAGGAAGTAATGCAGATAAGGTTCAGGATAGTGACACATCCTTGTTGGTCTCCAACAAAGCTGATAAAATAGCTGAGGAAGCCTATCTTGAAGACAGGCAGACAACCCCAAAGTCCTGTCTTGGTTTAGTGTTCGAGTTACTGGCCACTACTGCTTGCACAAGCTATTCAAACCCACTGTCTGAATCAGTTCGGTTTCTTGAGTCTCAACTACAAGTGAAAGACATCGATCATTTGTCTGCGACAAGAAGCGGAAGGACTGCGGAAGTCCCTGGAGCATTCGGATGCATACTTTACGGTGCAACAACAAGTGTTGGAGGATTTTAGCGCCAAACAGGACAAAGCTAATCAGCTTTCTAAGCTTATTGCCGACATGTTTGGATACCGAGTGATAACGTTTCTTGAGCTCTTTTGAAGTTGTTTCAGTTATGCTCTTGTTTTGCTGCCGTTTATTTGCCTTCGGTGGCCAATTTTGACGGCCAATGTATGTAATGTCTGCGTTGTTCCCTATATTTGCACTGGTGGCGAACTTTGATGCCCAGTGGATGTAATATGTGTAATAGCGGTAATAGGCTAGCGTTAATTGATTTCTTATTTATTTCCTTATTGTCTTGTTTAGTTGTTTGCTTGTAGTCACTGCAGTTCATTTTCTGTTTTTTTCTAGTGGTCACAATAGCCTATTTTTGGTAACTAGGACAAAATAATCATGGCAACACACGGACTGTTGTAACCATGGGCCTCCTGCAGGCAGTATGATCCAATGGCCTTCGTCATAGTAGGATCCATCGGCCTTCTATCACGAGCCTTAGGGTCCATGGGCCTTCTACGGCCGTAGGGTCCATGGGACTTCTGAGCCGTATGGTCCATGGGCCTTCTACGGGCCGTCTGATCCATGGGCCTTGACGGGCCGTACTATCCATGGGCCTCATACGGGCCGTAGGATCCATGGGCCTTCTACGGGCGTATCATCATTTCACCAATCATGGACCGTACTATTCGTGGACCATAACGGGCGTTAATAGGTCGTGTTGATAACTCTATGAAAACAGCCAAACGGGTTTTTTACATGAAAACGCATTAGCGATTAACGGTCCGCAAGCGGGCCAATCTGTAACAACGGGCTGAATTTGGCCCAAGCGTAAAATAGCGATGTGGTCAGATGTAACCAATCTGCGAATGAGCCCAAGAATCAATGGGCCGTGAGAAGGCGGAAAGATAACTTGGGCTGGAAACAGCCCAATGGAATAACGGTCCGTTAATGGGTATAAAGTGATATATTGTTCATTACGGGCCAGTTTCACCACGTGTCGTTAATGGGCCAAGAGTTACAAAGGTCCTCATATGGGCCGAAAGAAGTCATGGGCCACACATGGGCCGGAAGTTAAAACGGGCTGAATCATATTGGACGGCCCAGATGACGCTACTGGGCCTAATTCGGATAGGGCGTAACGGGCCCTGGGTTAGCGGGCTGTAAATGGGCTATATGCGAACAGGCCGTTAACAGGCTTTCCATGGGCCGGGCCGCCACCTTTTGACCAAGTCAAACGGGCCGGCCCTTTCACAGGAATGGGCCTCTGTTGGGCCGTGCCACGTGTCGCCGTATCATAGGCGCCTTCGGTCCAATGAGCGGATGACATCTGTACCAACGGTGTGCCGACACGTGTTTCCTCCAGCCAATGATGATTTTACACGTGGAAAATCCCCATTGGTCGGGGTTGTTAACGGGTTATCGGATCCAAAACCCGACCCGATAGCTTAACGGTGTTTCATTACGGTGGATGCCACGTGTCGGTCACCCTTGACGAAAGCACTTCTGTGACGCGCGATTTATCGTCATGGAAGTGGACACTTCCGTGATGATAATTTTGGTAATGTCATGGAACACTTCTCGACAAAGACAAGTATGACTATCTTGATTCTGTCATAAAATCGTCATGGATGTACATGCATGACAAGAAACGCGACCTACTGTGACAAACACGTATCATCACGGAAGTGTATTTTTTTTGTAGTGCGCCGCAGAGTCCAGAACCACCAGATCTAATCTAGACACCATCACGGAGGGTTCACCACTTCCATTGGCGCCTCTCCGATGATGTGTGAGTAGTTCTTTGTAGACCTTCAGGTCCGTAGTTAGTAGCTAGATGGCTTCCTCTCTCTTGTTTGATTCTCAATACAATGGTCTCTTGGAGGCCATATGATGTAACTCTTTTTGTGGTGTGTTTTTGGGATTGGATGAACTTTGAGTTTATTGTCAGATCTATCTTTTTATATCCATGGAAGTTATTTGAGTTTCTTTGATCTCTTATATGCATGATTGCTTATAGCCTCGTATTACTTCTCCAATATTTGGGTTTTGTTTGGCCAACTTGATCTATTTATCTTGCAATGGGAAGAGGTGCTTTGTTGTGGGTTCGATCTTATGGTGCTTGATCCCAGTGACGGAAGGGGAACCTACACGTATGTATCGTTGCTACTAAAGATAAAACGATGGGGTCTATTGAGGGAGTCCTGGATTAGGGGGTATCCGGATAGCCGGACTATATACATCGTCCGGACTATTGAAGCGTGAAGATACAAGACTCAAGACTTCGACCTGTGTCCGGATGGGACTTTCCTTAGCGTGGAAGGCAAGCTTGGCGATCCGGATATTATATTTCCTTCCTTGTAACCGACTCCATGTAAACTCTATCCCTCTCCCGTGCCTATATAAACCGGAGAGGTTGGTCCTTAGAAGGCCGATCACAATTACAATCATACCATCATAGGCTAGCTTTTAGGGTTTAGCCTCTACGATCTCGTGGTAGATCTACTCTTGTACTACCCATATCTTCAATATTAATCAAGCAGGAAGTAGGGTTTTACCTCCATCGAGAGGGCCCGAAGCTGGGTAAACATCTGTGTCCCTTGCTTCTTGTTACCATCAGCCTAGACGCACGGATCGGGACCCCTACCCGAGATCCGCGGTTTGACACCGACATTGGTGCTTTCATTGAGAGTTCCTCTGTGTCGTCGCTGCAAGGCTCGATGGCTCGTCTCGTTGTCAGGGACAACATTACCACGGGGGGAGCTCTGGCTATAGGCCAAACTCTCCGACTAGGCGGCTTCGTCATGGCCGCCCCATCGGCTGTCGTGCCAACGATGGCCTCTTGGGTCATCACACATAAACTTCACATCAATTTGGAACTCGCCGAACAGATGGATCCGATAGAGCTCTCTTCTCTTAATGAGCTCTTGGATCACATCGCCGCTTTGGGAGTCGCAACAGACTATGACCGGATCAGGCTTAAACCCGACCAAAGGGACATTAAATCCCCGTCGGCCACCCATGAGATAGCGGTATCGGAGGAACCACACAAGGAGTATCCCTCTATTTTGAGGATGAATTACGTCCGGATCGCCGAGCTCCCGGAGCTGGACACCCGCCCGAGGAAGGATATGACCCAGGTCCCGGACTTAGAAGAGGGCACGGGGCCGAAAAAATTGGGCAGTGTCCCGAATCCCGAGCTGTTGAACTCGGAAGCTTCCATGCCCCGGGGTGCTAGATCGGATCAGAATCCGGATTCAGCTATAACCACCCACGCGGACTTAAATCGTCTCTCCCATATCAGGCAAGAGCCCCAGGAGACAGTACATCATTACTGGGCCAGATTCCTCCTTGCGCTAAACAAGGTCGAGGACTGCCACGAGGAGGACGTAGTCTCGCTCTTCTGCAAAAACTGCACGGACAAAGGAATCCTTAATGCTATAAGTCGCCGTGGCATAGTACGCTTTGTGGACTTAGCAATCATAGTACAGAAGATGGAAAGCGTCTGGAAAACTCAAACTGAATTTTGGGACAATCCTTCTTTAACCAAAACCTTTGTGCGAACTAAACGGGCGAACTCTCGTACGTCGTCCGATCCAATCCCCAAGAAACCAAAGCCCACCCCAGGGCGGGGAACCGTATTGGAAAAATGGCTCAATGGGCCATGTAAACTCCACGACACTCCGGACACAACACCAACTCATAGCCTTAGGGCATGTTGGATACTCCGGCAGGTTGCAAAAAGTGGCGAGGATCTTCTTACAGAACAACATCCCGCCGACGAGCACAATACGGTACTAACAGTCTTCGAGACTTTTGCCTCAAACCAATAGGCGCAAGCGAGCTCATCGAAGCTCCACGGAAATTTTCCATATGGCCAAAATAAACCCCAGAACGACAACCTTTGCTATAACTTTTAATGCGGTGATTTAACCTCGATCCCAGATGTCCGGGCACCACCGCTCTGGTTCTCAAATTAATCGTGGGCGGCTTTCGGCTCACTAAAGTGCTCATGGATGGCGAGCGGATTAAACTTGATCTATGAAGAGACACTCAACAAGATGGAAATTGACAAAGGCCGCATTGAACAAAGCGGCACAACATTCGGGGAATTATCCCTAGTCGGAAGCGCGTGTGCAGGAAAAATCAGACTCGGCGTGGTATTCGCACCCGGAGAATTATAGGTCGAAGAAATCACATTCAAGTGGCCCCTTTAGCAGCGGATACAACGCCCTTTTAGGGCGGGACGCGTTTGCAAGCTTTCAAGCTATACCCCATTACGGGTACATGAAGCTTAAAATGCCCGGGCCCAGTGGAATCATCACTCTAGCCAGTGATCCGGACGTTGCACTTCGCACCGAAAACAAAACCGCATCACTAGCCCTGGAGGCATTATCTGAAGCCCTAGCAGCCGAGGAATTAACAACACTGCGGGCCAACGTGGACAGGGACGACGTGATACTCGACAAGCGACCCATGTCCACCTCATTTAAACCTGCAGACGAGATAGTCAAATTCCAAGTCTATCCAACGAACCCCACGAAGACAGCTTCCGTCGGGACGCAGCTGAGCCCAGCGATGGACACCACACTGCGAGACTTCTTACGCGAGAACTGGGACATCTTCTCCTGGCACCCATCGGACATGCCAGGCATCCCACGCAGATTGGCCGAACACAGCCACAATATACTAAAAGGATACAAACCGGTCAAGCAGACTCTAAGACGGTTTTCAGAGCCCAAGCGGCGGGACATGGGGAAGAGCTAGCCAAACTACTCGAGGCGGATTCATCGAGATATCAAGCATCCGGATTGGCTGGCAAACCTGGTAATGGTACCAAAGAAGGACAAATCCTGGCGCCTATGTGTCGACTTTAAAGACCTTAACAAGGCTTGCCCCAAGGATCCCTTTCCCCGCCCTCGCATCGATCCAATTATTGATGCCACAGCAGGACACGACTCGCTGTGTTTCCTCAAAGCATACTCTGGATACCATCAAATAAAGATGGCAGAGTCTGACCAAGCTACAACAGCCTTCATAACGCCATATGGCCCTTTCTGCTTCAACACTATGCCTTTCGGGCTTAAGAACGTCGGCGCAACCTACCAACGCATGATTCAAACATGCCTGGAAAAGCAAATCGGCAAAACAGTTGAGGCATACGTGGATGACGTGGTCATAAAAACAAGACACGTCGAAGCCCTAATAGATGACTTGAGGCTTACATTCGACAATCTCCGGACATACGACATCAAGCTGAACCCAGAAAAATGTGTTTTTTGCGTCCCCTCGGGGAAGCTACTCGGCTTCATTGTTTCCAACAGAGGAACTGAAGCGAATCTGGCAAAGATCCGAGCTCTGTCATAGTTGGCTATACCGACAGACCTCAAGCACATCCAAAGACTAGCCGGATGTGTGGCTGCTCTAAGCCGCTTTATCTCCAGGTTAGGAGAAAAGGCATTACCTCTTTACCGCCTTCTTCGGCGCACCGAACACTTCGTGTGGACGGATGCAGCCGCGGCCGGGCTGGATGAAATAAAGACCTTATTGGCTAATAATCCAGTACTAACAGCACCGAATATTGACGAACCTATGCTACTGTACATAGCTGCAACACATCAAGTTGTAAGCGCAGTGCTCGTCGTTGAACGAGAAGCAGACGGATACAAATTCCCGCTCCATAATCCGGTTTACTACGTATCCACGGTCCTAACCCCATGCAAATCTTGATACCTACTCTATCAAAAAATAGCATACGCGGTCTTCATGGCATCCCAGAAGCTACCACACTACTTTCAAGAGTGTTCGACTATGGTGGCCTCCGAAGTACCACTCAATGACATAATAAATAATCGCGATGCTACGGGCCGGATTGCCAAATGGGCCATTGAGCTCCTTCCGTTCGACATAACATACAAACCACGACGGGCCATCATGTTGGGGAACATAGTAATTTCAAAAAAATTCCTACGCACACGCAAGATCATGGTGATGGCATAGCAACGAGAGGGGAGAGTATTGTCCACGTACCCTCGTGAACCGTATGCGGAAGCGTTATGACAACGCTGGTTGATGTAGTCGACGCGTTTTCACGATCCGACCGATCCAAGCACCGAGCGTCACGGCACCTCGAGTTCAGCACACGTTCAGCTCGATGGCGATCCCGGGCTCCGATCCAGCAAAGCGTCGGGGATGAGTTACTGTCGACCTGACGGCGTGGTGGCGATGATGATGCTCTACCGGCGCAGGGCTTCGCCTAAACTCCGCGACGATATGACCGGGGTGGAATATGGTGGAGGGGGGCACCGCACACGGCTAAGGAACGATCCGTAGATCAACTTGTGTGTCGTGCCTAGAGGTGCCCCCCTGCCCCCGTATATAAAGGAGAAAGGGGGGAGGGGGCGGCCGGCCTAGGAGGGGGCGCGCCAAGGGGAGTCCTACTCCCACCGGGAGTAGGACTCCTTCCTTCCTTGTTGGAGTAGGAGAAGGGGGAAAGAGGGGGAGAGGAGGACGGAAAAGGGGGCCGCACCCCTTGTCCAATTCGGACCAGAGGGGGGCTGCGCGCCTCCTTCCTTTCGGCCTCTCTCCTCTATTCCCGTATGGCCCAATAAGGCCCATATACTCCCGGCGAATTCCTTAACTCTCCGGTACTCAAAAATACCCAATCACTGGAACCTTTCCGATGTCGAATATAGTCGTCAATATATCGATCTTTACGTCTCGACCATTTCGAGACTCCTCTTCATGTCCCCGATCTCATCCGGACTCCGAACTCCTTCGGTACATCAAAACTCATAAACTCATAATAAAACTGCCGCCGTAACCTTAAGCGTGCGGACCCTACGGGTTCGAGAACTATGTAGACATGACCTAGAACTATTCTTGGTCAATAACCAATAGCGAACCTGGATGCTCATATTGGCTCCTACATATTCTCTGAAGATCTTTATCGGTCAAACCGCATAACAACATACGTTGTTCCTTTGTCATCGGTATAGTTACTTGCCCGAGATTTGATCGTCGGTATCCAATACCTAGTTCAATCTCGTTCTTGGCAAGTCTCTTTACTCGTTACGTAATGCATCATTCCGTAACTAACTCATTACCTACATTGCTTGCAAGGCTTATAGTGATGTGCATTACCGAGAGGGCCGGAGATACCTCTCCGACAATCGGAGTGACAAAACCTAATCTCAAATCGCCAACCCGACATGTATCTTTGGAGACACCTGTAGTACTCCTTTATAATCACCCGATTACGTTGTGACGTTTGGTAGCACCCAAAGTGTTCCTCCGGTAAACAGGAGTTGCATAATCTCATAGTTACGGGAACATGTATAAGTCATGAAGAAAGCAATAGCAACATACTAAGCGATCAAGTGCTAGGCTAACGGAATGGGTCAAGTCAATCACATCATTCTCCTAATGATGTGACCCGTTAATCAAATGACAACTCATGTCTATGGCTAGGAAACTTAACCATCTTTGATTCAACGAGCTATTCAAGTAGAGGCATACTAGTGACACTATGTTTGTCTATGTATTCACACATGTATTATGTTTCCGTTAATACAATTCTAGCATGAATAATAAACATTTATCATGATATAAGGAAATAAATAATAACTTTATTATTGCCTCTAGGGCATATTTCCTTCACATCAAGTCGCAAATATTGGCTGACTTAAATCATTGAATAGATGAAGTTTAACTCCCTAAAGAGTGCAGGCGCATACTCAAACTGGATCATGCACTTGACGGCTCTAAAATGCTGGCGGATTGGGAGCAAGTGTAGTCCCGACGTCTCCCACCGAGAGACACAGTCCTGTCGTCCTCCAAATATTATACAGACTCCAACAATGCAGCCGAATCACGAGGCTCATGTTGCCTGATCTTGGATGGCGATCTCTATGGGCATTCAACGCCTAGAAGTGCGCGGGGATTCAAACCTTGCAATATCACAAATAAATGGAGATTTTGATGCCAAGGACCCGAAAATGGCGGCCTACCGTAATTCCGTCCTCAAATTGTCAGCTCAGTTCGAGGGGCTCGAATTCCACCATGTGGCTCGAGAAAACAATCAAGCTTCCTCACTAATTGGTGTAGGAATCACAGGAACTGATTTCTGTGATGAACTATTTTCCAATAAGGAAGCAGGTACAGTTACCTCATCAAGTTCCACTTTCCTCCCACTCACTTCTTTCGAGAGAAACTCTCTCTAGAAAGGATCCATCTTAGCAACAAATATCTTGCTTTCGGATCTGTGATAGAAGGTGTACCCAATAGTTTCCTTTGGGTATTCTATGAAGACGCACTTCTCCGATTTGGGTTCGAGCTTATCAGGTTGAAACTTTTTCACATAAGCATCGCAATCCCAAACTTTAAGAAACGACAACTTTGGTTTCTTGCCAAAACACAATTCATAAGGCGTCGTCTCAACGGATTTAGATGGTGCCCTATTTAACGTGAATGCAGCTGTCTCTAATGCATAACCCCAAAACGATATTGGTAAATCGGTAAGAGACATCATTGATCGCACCATATCAAATAAAGTCTTGATTCTGACGTTCGGACACACCATAACGTTGTGGTGTTCCAGGTGGCGTGAGCTGTGAAACTATTCCACATTGTTTTATTTGAAGACCAAACTCGTAACTCGAATATTCATCTCTACGATCAGATCGCATAAACTTTATTTTCTTGTTATGATGATTTTCCACTTCACTCTGAAATTCTTTGAACCTTTCAACTATTTCAGACTTATGTTTCATCAAGTAGATATACCTATATCTGCTCAAATCAGCTGTGAAGGTCAGAAAATAATGATACTTGCCACGAGCATCAACACTCATTGGATCGCATACATCGGTATATATGTGTTATTTCCAACAAGTCAGTAGCTTGTTCCATTGTTCCGGAGAACGGAGTTTTAGTCATCTTGCCCAAAAGACATGGTTCGCAAGCATCAAATGATTCATAACCAAGTGATTCCAAAAATCCATCTTTATGGAGTTTCTTCATGCGCTTTACACCGATATGACCCAAACGGCAGTGCCACAAATAAGTTGCACTATCATTATTAACTTTTCATCTTTTGGCATCAATATTATGAATATGTGTATCACTACGATTGAGATCCAACAAACTATGTTCATTGGGTGTATGACCACCGAAGGTCTTATTCATGTAAACAGAACAACAATTATTCTTTGACTTTAAATGAATAACCGTATTACAATAAACATGATCAAATCATATTTATGCTCAACGTAAACGCCAAATAACATTTATTTAGGTTTAACACTAATCCCGAAAGTATAGGGAGTGTGCGATGATGATCATATCAATCCTGGAACTACTTTCAACACTCATCGTCACTTCCCTTCAACTAGTTTCTGTTCATTCGCAACTCCGTTTGAGTTACTACTCTTAGCAACTGAACCAGTATCAAATACCGAGGGGTTGCTATGAACACTAGTAAAATACACATCAATAATCTGTATATCAAATATACCTTTGTTCACTTTTCCATCCTTCTTATCCGCCAAATACTTGGGGTAGTTCCGCTTCCAGTGACTAGTTCCATTGCAGCAAAAGCACTTAGTCTCAGGCTTAGGTCTAGACTTGGGCTTCTTCACTCGAGCAGCAACTTGCTTGCCGTTCTTCTTGAAGTTCCCCTTCTTCCCTTTGCCCTTTTCCTTGAGACTAGTGGTCTTGTCAACCATCAACACTTTGATGTTTTTCTTGATTTCTACCTTTGCCGATTTTAGCATTGCGACGAGCTTGGGAATTGTTTTCGTCATCCCTTGCATACTATAGTTCATCACGAAGTTCTAGTAACTTAGTGATGGTGACTAGAGAATTCTGTCAATCACTATCTTATCTGGAAGATTAACTCCCACTTGATTCAAGCGATTGAAGTACCCAAACAATCTGAGCACATGCTCACTAGTTGAGCGATTCTCCTCCATCTTTTAGCTATAGAACTTGTTGGAGACTTCATATCTCTCAACTCGGGTATTTGCTTGAAATATTAACTTCAATTCCTGGAACATCTCATATGGTCCATGACGTTCAAAACGTCTTTGAAGTCCCGATTCTAAGCTGTTAAGCATGGTGCACTAAACTATCAAGTAGTCATCATATTGAGCTAGCCAAACGTTCATAACGTATGCATCTGCTCCTGCAATAGGTCTGTCACCTAGCGGTGCATTAAGGACATAATTCTTACGTGCAGCAATGAGGATAAACCTCAGATCACGGATCCAATCCGCAACATTGCTACTAACATTTTTCAATACAATTTTCTCTAGGAACACATATAAAAACATAGGGAAGCAACAACGCGAGCTATTGATCTACAACATAATTTGCAAAATACTACCAGGACTAAGTTCATGATAAATTTAAGTTCAATTAATCATATTACTTAAGAACTCCCACTTAGACAGACATCTCTCTAGTCATCTAAGTGATCACGTGATCCAAATCAACTAAACCATAACCGATCATCACGTGAGATGGAGTAGTTTTCAATGGTGAACATCACTATGTTGATCATATCTACTATATGATTCACGCTCGACCTTTCGGTCTCCGTGTTCCGAGGCCATATCTGCATATGCTAGGCTCGTCAAGTTTAACCTGAGTATTCCGCGTGTGCAAAACTGGCTTGCACCCGTTGTAGATGGACGTAGAGCTTATCACACCCGATCATCACGTGGTGTCTGGGCACGACGAACTTTGGCAATGGTGCATACTCAGGGAGAACACTTCTTGATAATTTTTAGTGAGAGATCATCTTAAAATGCTACCGTCAATCAAAGCAAGATAAGATGCATAAAGGATAAACATCACATGCAATCAATATAAGTGATATGATATGGCCATCATCATCTTGTGCTTGTGATCTCCATCTCCGAAGCACCGTCGTGATCACCATCGTCACCGGCGTGACACCTTGATCTCCATCGTAGCATCGTTGTCGTTCGCCATCTATTGCTTCTCGACTATCGCTACCGCTTAGTGATAAAGTAAAGCAATTACGTAGCGTTGCATTTCATACAATAAAGCGACAACCATATGGCTCCTGCCGATTGCCGATAACTCGGTTACAAAACATGATCATCTCATACAATAAAATATAGCATCACGTCTTGACCATATCACATCACAACATGCCCTGCAAAAACAAGTTAGACGTCCTCTACTTTGTTGTTGCAAGTTTTACGTGGCTGCTACGGGCTGAGCAAGAACCGTTCTTACCTACGCATCAAAACCACAACGATAGTTTGTCAAGTTGGTGCTGTTTTAACCTTCGCAAGGACCGAGCGTAGCCACACTCGGTTCAACTAAAGTGAGAGAGACAGACACCCGCCAGTCACCTTTAAGCACGAGTGCTCGCAACGGTGAAACCAGTCTCGCGTAAGCGTACGCATAATGTCGGTCCGGGCCGCTTCATCTCACAATACCGCCGAACCAAAGTATGACATGCTGGTAAGCAGTATGACTTGTATCGCCCACAACTCACTTGTGTTCTAGTCGTGCATATGACATCTACGCATAAAACCAGGCTCGGATGCCACTGTTGGGGAACGTAGTAATTTCAAAAAAATTCCTACGCACACGCAAGATCATGGTGATGGCATAGCAACGAGAGGGGAGAGTATTGTCCACGTACCCTCATAGACCGTAAGTGGAAGCGTTATGACAACGCGGTTGATGTAGTCGTACGTCTTCACGATCCGACCGATCCAAGCACCGAACGTACGGCACCTCCGAGTTCAGCACACGTTCAGCTCGATGACGATCTCCGGGCTCCGATCCAGCAAAGCGTCGGGGATGAGTTCCGTCAGCACGACGGCGTAGTGACGATGATGATGCTCTACCGGCGCAGGGCTTCGCCTAAACTCCGTGACGATATAACCGAGGTGGAATATGGTGGGGGGGGGGGCACCGCACACGGCTAAGGAACGATCCGTAGATCAACTTGTGTGTCGTTCCTAGAGGTGCCCCCCTGCCCCCATATATAAAGGAGCAAGGGGGGAGGGGCGGCCGGCCTAGGAGGGGGCGCGCCAAGGGGAGTCCTACTCCCACCGGGAGTAGGACTCCTTCCTTCCTTGTTGGAGTAGGAGAAGGGGGAAAGAGGGGGAGAGGAGGAAGGAAAAGGGGGCCGCACCCCTTGTCCCATTCGGACCAGAGGGGGGCTGCGCGCCTCCTTCCTTTCGGCCTCTCTCCTCTATTCCCGTATGGCCCAATAAGGCCCATATACTCCCGGCGAATTCCGTAACTCTCCCACTCGAAAATACCGAATCACTCGGAACCTTTCCAAGTCCGAATATAGTCGTCCAATATATTGATCTTTATGTCTCGACCATTTCGAGACTCCTCGTCATGTCCCCGATCTCATCCGGACTCGAACTCCTTCGGTACATCAAAACTCATAAACTCATAATAAAACTGTCGCCGTAACCTTAAGCGTGCGGACCCTACGGGTTCGAGAACTATGTAGACATGACCTAGAACTATTCTTGGTCAATAACCAATAGCGGAACCTGGATGCTCATATTGGCTCCTACATATTCTACGAAGATCTTTATCGGTCAAACCGCATAACAACATACGTTGTTCCCTTTGTCATCGGTATGTTACTTGCCCGAGATTTGATCGTCGGATCCAATACCTAGTTCAATCTCGTTCTCGGCAAGTCTCTTTACTCGTTACGTAATGCATCATTCCGTAACTAACTCATTAGCTACATTGCTTGCAAGGCTTATAGTGATGTGCATTACCGAGAGGGCCTAGAGATACCTCTCCGACAATCGGAGTGACAAAACCTAATCTCAAAATACGCCAACCCAACATGTACCTTTGGAGACACCTGTAGTACTCCTTTATAATCACCCGATTCGTTGTGACATTTGGTAGCACCAAAAGTGTTCCTCCGTAAACGGAGTTGCATAATCTCATAGTTACAGGAACATGTATAAGTCATGAAGAAAGCAATAGCAACATACTAAACGATCAAGTGCTAGGCTAACGGAATGGGTCAAGTCAATCACATCATTCTCCTAATGATGTGATCCCATTAATCAAATGACAACTCATGTCTATGGCTAGGAAACTTAACCATCTTTGATTCAACGAGCTAGTCAAGTAGAGGCATACTAGTGGCACTATGTTTGTCTATGTATTCACACATGTATTATGTTTCCGGTTAATACAATTCTAGCATGAATAATAAACATTTATCATGATATAAGAAAATAAATAATAACTTTATTATTGCCTCTAGGGCATATTTCCTTCACATCAACTCGCAAGTATTGGCTGACTTCGTCGCCGAATAGACAGAAGCCGAACTCCCTAAAGAGTACGGCGCATACTCAAACTGGATCATGCACTTCGACGGCTCTAAAATGCTGGCCGGATTGGGAGCAGGTGTAGTCCTGACGTCTCCCACCAGAGACACAGTCCTGTACGTCCTCCAAATATTATACACAGACTCCAACAATGCAGCCGAATACGAGGCTCTGTTGCACGGTCTTCGGATGGCAATCTCTATGGGCATTCAACGCCTAGAAGTGCGCGGGGATTCAAACCTCGCAATATCACAAATAAATGGAGATTTTGATGCTAAGGACCCAAAAATGGCGGCCTACCGTAATTCCGTCCTCAAAATGTCAGCTCAGTTCGAGGGGCTCGAATTCCACCATGTGGCTCGAGAAAACAATCAAGCGGCGGATGTCCTCGCTCGCATCGGCGCTAAACGCGACCCTGTCCCACCGAACATATTATTGGAACAGCTGTTCAAGCCATCCGTAGTATGGGAAGGGGAGTCCGGCAATACTAGCACGGATCCGAATACACCCCCAGATTCCGAACTATCAGACATAGTCAGAGGTTCTACCACCGAAATAACGTCCTCGGCCCATGAAATCATGGCTGTAATCGCCCCATGGACCGAGCCTTTCTTGGCCTAGCTAAATAGGCAGGAGCTCCCCGAAGACCAAAATGAAGCACGCTGCATCATCCGGCGCTCTTAAGCTTACAAAGTCTACGAAGGGGAACTCTACAAGAAAAGCGCTACCGGAGTACTCCAAAGATGCATCTCCGAAGAGGAAGGGCGGCAGCTCTTGGCTGAAATCCTTGCCGGACTGGGCGGGCACCACGCCGCGGCTCGAGCATTAGTCAGCAAGGCTTTCCGTACAGGTTTCTTCTGGCCGACGGCCCGGGCAGACGCACAAGACCTTATCCAACATTGCGTTGGTTGCCAGCTCTTTGCCAATCAGAGTCATTTGCCCCCTACCGCTCTCCAAACAATCCACATAACTTGGCCCTTTGCGGTCTGGGGGCTGGATATGGTCGGACCTCTTAAAGGGGGAATCCATAAGAAAAAATACTTATTGGTCATGGTGGACAAATTCACCAAATGGATAGAAGCTAAACCAGTCAAAACGACCGAATCCGGACCAGTAATAGACTTCATATCCGAGGTAGTACACCGATACGGTGTCCCCCACAGCATCATCACTGATAATGGCTCAAATTTCACAGCCGACGAAGTGAAAACCTGGTGCGCAAAAATGGGCATTAAGCCTGATTACACTTCTGTCTACCATCCCCAAACAAACGGCCAGGTAGAGCGGCAAATGGTCTCATCATGAGCGGCATCAAACCCAGACTAGTGCGATCCTTGACAGAGTCGGATACACACTAGGTCAAGGAGCTCGACTCCGTACTCTGGGGGCTGCGGACCACGCCGAATCGCACCACCGGATATACACCATTTTTTATGGTGTATGGCGCGGAAGCAGTATTACCCTGCGACATAATACATGATTCGCCATGCGTATGCATGTACGAAGAGAAGGAAGCCGAGTTAGATCGGCAGGATAACTTGGATGCCCTGGAGGAGGAGGGTGATGTGATAAAAGCCCGCTCCGCATTCTATCAGCAACAGGCTCGACGATATCAAAGCAGAGAAGTGCGGGCCAAAACTTACAATATTGGCAAGCTCGTTCTACGCATACCGGAGAAGAAGGATAAGCTCAAACCCAAGTGGGAGGGTCCCTTCGTCATTGATAAAGTTCTCACCGGAGGAGCGTACCGCTTACGTAATGCATCCGATAACAGACTCGAGCCGAACCCATGGAACGCGGCCAGACTCCGGAGATTCTACGCTTAGCGCCGAATGCTACCTCTTGAGCACTGCGTTGGATTTCCCCGAAGAGGAGAGGATGATGCAGCAAAGTAGCGTAAGTATTTCCCTCAGTTTTTGAGAACCAATGTATCAATCCAAGGGAGGCCACGACAAGTCCCTCGTACCTGCACAAAACAATAGCTCCTCGCAACCAACGCGATTAGGGGTTGTCAATCCCTTCACGGTCACTTACGAGATTGAGATCTGATAGAGATGATAAATAATATTTTTGGTATTTTTGGTATAGAGATGCAAAGTAAAAAGTAAAAGGCAAAGTAAAAACAAAGCAAGTATTAAAGTGATGGAGATTGATATGATGAGAATAGACGCGGGGGCCATAGGTTTCACTACTGGCTTCTCTCAAGAGCCTAAGTATTCTACGGTGGGTGAACAAATTACTGTTGAGCAATTGACAGAATTGAGCATAGTTATGAGTATATCTAGGTATGATCATGTATATAGGCATCAC
Organism: Aegilops longissima; assembly: GCA_021605205.1. Taxonomy (NCBI): domain Eukaryota; kingdom Viridiplantae; phylum Streptophyta; class Magnoliopsida; order Poales; family Poaceae; genus Aegilops; species Aegilops longissima. The sequence goes on along the minus strand of JAHIAM010003649.1, from coordinate 53,917 downwards.
GTCCAAGACAAGTAGACCAAACGATTCTGCATCTACTACTATTACTCCACTCATCGACCGCTATCCAGCATGCATCTAGAGTATTAACTTAAAAAGCGAGTAACGCCTTAAGCAAGATGACATGATGTAGAGGATAAATTCATGCAATATGATAAAAACCCATCTTGTTATCCTCGATGGCAACAATACAATACGTGCCTTGCTGCCCCTTCTATCACTGGGAAAGGACACCGCAAGATTGAACCCAAAGCTAAGCACTTCTCCCATTGCAAGAACTACCAATCTAGTTGGCCAAACCAAACGGATAATTCGAAGAGACTTGCAAAGATAACCAATCATACATAAAAGAATTCAGAGAAGATTCAAATATTGTTCATATATAATCTGGATCATAAACCCACAATTCATCGATCTCAACAAACACACCGCAAAAAGAAGATTACATCAAATAGAGCTCCACGAGAGAGGGGGAGAACATTGTAGTGAGATCCAAAAAGAGAGAAGAAGCCATCTAGCTACTAGTTATGGACCCGAAGGTCTGAAGTAAACTACTCACACTTCATCGGAGGGGCTATGGTGATGATGTAGAAGCCCTCTATGGTGGATGCCCCCTCCGGCGGAGCTCCGGAAAAGGCCCCAAGATGGGATCTCGTGGATACAGGAAGTTGCGGCGGTGGAATTAGGTTTTGGCTCCTGTTCGATCGTTTGTGGAGTGCGTGGGTATATATAGGAGGAAGGAGTACGTCGGTGGAGCAACAGGGGCCCACGAGGCAGGGGGCGCCCTAGGGGGCCCAACCTCGTGACCGCCTCTTTGTTCCTTGGAGTAGGGTCCAAGTCTCTGGATCACGCTCGGTGAGAAAATCACGTTCGAAGGTTTCATTCCGTTTGGACTCCGTTTGATATTCCGTTTCTTGGAAACACTGAAATAGGCAAAAAACAACAATTCGGGCGGGCCTCCGGTTAATAGGTTAGTCCCAAAATAATATAAAATGGAAAATAAAGCCCAATATAGTCCAAAACAGTAGATAAAGTAGCATGGAGCAATCAAAATTATAGATACGTTGGAGACGTATCGCATCATCTAAGCTTAATTCCTGCTCGTCCTCGAGTAGGTAAATGATAAAAGAGAATTTTTGATGCGGAGTGATACTTTGGCATAATTTCAATGTAAATCTTCTTAATTGTGGTATGCATATTCAGATCCGAAAGATTCAAGACAAAAGTTCATATTGACATAAAAATAATAATACTTCAAGCATACTAATCAAAGTAATCATGTCTTCTCAAAATAGCATGGCAAAAGAAAGTTCATCCCTAAAAAATCATATAATTAGGTTATGCTTCATTTTCGTCACACAAAGATGTTCCCAACTTCTATACCCCCGATGACAAGCCAAGCAATTGTTTCATACTTAAATAATCTCAAACTTTTTCAACCTTCACGCAATACATGAGCGTGAGCCATGGATATAGCACTATAGGTGGAATAGAATATTATGATGGGGATTGTGTGGAGAAGACAAAAAAGGAGAAAGTCTCACATTGACGAGGATAATCAACGGGCTATGAAGATGCCCATCAATTGATGTCAACATGAGGAGTAGGGATTGCCATGCAACGGATGCACTAGAGCTATGAATGCTCAACAAAAGAAAACTAGTGGGTGTGCATCCAACTTGCTTGCTCATGAAGACCTAGGGCATTTGAGGAAGCCCATCGTAGGAATATACAAGCCAAGTTCTATAATGAAAAATTCCCACTAGTATAAAAAGACAACTTATGAGACTCACTATATGAAAAACATGGTGCTACTTTGAAGCACAATATATGAGACTCACTACATGAAGAACGAGGTGCTACTTTGAAGCACAAGTGTGGTAAGAGGATAGTAACATTGCCCTTTTTATTTATTTTCTTTTTTTTGGGCCTTTCTTTTTTTTCTTTTTGGCCTTTTTTGGGCAATGCTCTAATAATGATGATCATCACACTTCTATCGATTACAACATAAGGATTACAACTCGAAACTAGAACAAGATATGACTCTATATGAATGCCTCCGACGGTGTACCGGGATGGTGCAATGAATCAAGAGTGACATGTATGAAAAATAATGCATGGTGGCTTTGCACAAATACGATGTCAACTACATGATCATGCAATGGCAATATGACAAAAGTAAAGTATGTCATGATGATGATGAACGGAACGGTGGAAAGTTGCATGGCAATATATCTCGGAATGGCTATGGAAATGCCATAATAGGTAAGTATAGTGGCTGTTTTGAGGAAGATATAAGGAGGTTTATGTGTGATAGAGCGTATCATATCACGGGGTTTGGATGCACCGGCGAAGTTTGCACCAACTCTCAAGGTGAGAAAGGGCAATGCACGGTACCGAAGAGGCTACCAAAGGCGGAAAGGTAAAAGTGCGTATAATCCATGGACTCAACATTAGTCAAAAGAACTCATATACTTATCGCAAAAATTTATAAGTCATCAAAAATCAAGTACTACGCGCATGCTCCTAGGGGATAGATTGGTAGGAAAAGACCATCGCCGTCCCCGACCGCCACTCATAAGGATGCACAAGCCAGGTACACTTCATGTTTCAAATTTGTTACACAACTTTAACCATACGTGCATGCTACGGGACTTGCAAACTTCAACACAAGCATTTCTCAAATTCACAACTACTCAACTTAGCACGACTTTGATATTATCACCTCCATATCTCAAAACAATTATCAAGCATCAAACTTTTCTTAGTATTCAACGCACTCAAAAGAAAGTTTCACATATCCAGAATACCAAGTATATTAATATTAAGCAAATTACCATGCTATTAACGACTCTCAAAATAATCTAAGTGAAGCATGAGAGATCAATAGTTTCTTTAAAACAAATCCACCACCATGCTCTAAAAGATCTAAGTGAAGCACTAGAGCAAAAATTATCACGCTCAAAAGATATAAGTGAAGCACTATGAGCAAAACTATCAAGCTCAAAAGATATAAGTGAAGCATATAGAGTATTCTAGCAAATTCCAATTTATGTATGGCTCTCTCAAAAGGTGTGTACAGCAAGGATGATTGTGGTAGACTAACAAGCAAAGACGCAAATGATACAAGATTCTCCAAGCAAAACACATATCATGTGGTGAATAAAAATATAGCTCCAAGTAAATTACCGATGGAAGTAGATTTAAAGACGGATGCCTTCCGGGCATCCCCAAGCTTTGACTTTTTGGTGTCCTTGGATTATCTTGGGGGTGCCATGGGCATCCCCAAGCTTAGGCTCTTGCCACTCCTTGTTCCATAATCCATCAAAAGAATTTACCCAAAACTTGAAAACTTCACAACACAAAACTCAATAGAAATCTCGTGAGCTCCCTTAGAGAAAGAAAACAAAAGACTACTTTAAGGTACTGTAATGAAATCATTCTTTATTTATATTGGTGTTAAAACTACTGTATTCCAACTTCTCTATGGATCATAAACTATTTTACTAGCCATAGATTCATCAAAATAAGCAAACAACACACGATAAACAGAATCTGTCAAAAACAGAACAGTCTGTAGTAATCTGTAACTAACGCAAACTTCTGGAACTCCAAAAAATCTAAAAAAATTAGACGACCTAGACAATTTGTTTATTGATCAGCAGCAATTGGAATCAGTATTTTATCACGTTCTGGTGATTTTTAATAATTCGGGAACTGAGCGCAAAGTTTCTGGAAATTACAGCAAGATCAAATAACTATCATCCAAGAAGATCCAATAGGTCTAGCTTGGCACAAACACTAATTAAAACATAAAACCATACAGATTTTCTATTTCACATCTAGATATGAAATACTATCTCACATCTAGATGTTAAATACTATTTTACATCTAAGTTTCTTACCTTTGAATCTGTTTTGTCTAGCCCGCGAAAAAGAAAAGAATTTGTTTTGTCTGTTGTTTAGGTAAAGAATTTGTTTGATCTCATGATTTTGTTCGTGTCCAAGGGGTGCGCTGGTGCAGCGCCCTCCTACGTTGCAGCGTGCCATAGTGTGCTAGCTCATGTGTGTGTCGGTGTGGGCTTGCTTTTGCCTTTATGTGTTTGTTCTTTTTAGTCTGTTGTTTAACTTTCTTGATTCACTGCAATTGCATAGACAGAAAATTGGTTTTTTTTGTAGTTATAGGTGGGATCCGGTCATTTTTGTTCCAGTTATAAGTCCATCCTCAACTTGTAACTAGGTTTGATCTTTTTTGTCCCAGACCCAAGTCCGTCCTCGACTTGCAACTGGGGCTTGATCTTTTTTTGTCCCAGTTGCAGGTCTGCCCCCGATTCGCAACTGGGGTATGATCTATTTTATCACAGTCATCTGACTTTTTTTGTTCTAGTTACAAGTCCACCGTCGACTAGTAATTGAGACCGACTTTTTTTTTCTAGTTACAAGTCCTCCCTCGACTAGCAATTGGGGTCCAATCTTTTTTTGTCCCAGTTGCAATCCCGCCCATGAGTCGTAACTAGGACCTCACATTTTTTGTCCCAGTTGCAAGTCCACCTTCAACTCATAATCGAAGTTCGACATTTTTATCCCAGTTGCATGTCCACCTTGAGTGCAACTAGTGCCCGTCCTTTTCTCTCGGTTGTAATTACACTCTCGACTCGCAACTGGGGCCTTGATATTTTTTGTCCTAATTGCAAGTCCACCCTTGACTCGTAACTAGGGTCCGACCTTTTTTGTCTAAGTTGCAAGTCGACCATCGATTCATAACTAGGGTCCAAATTTTTTGTCCTAGTTGCACGTCCACCCTCGACTCGCAACTAGGGCTCAATCTATTTTTATCCAAGTTGCAAGTCCACCCTCGACTTGCAACTCGGGCTCAACCTTGTTTATCTGAGTTGCAAGTCCACCCTCAATTTGCAACTGGGCCCGACCTTGTTTGTCCGAGTTGCATGTCCACCCTCGAGTCGCAACTGGGCCCAACCTTCTTTTTTCTACTTTTCCCTACCTTTTTCTGTTTAAAAATTTCTGAACCCTTTTTTCAAATCATGAATATTTTAGAAATTTCTGAACATATTTTCTGAATCTGCGAGCAAAGTTAAAATCATGAATATTTTTTCTAATCCATGAACATTTTTTGAATGCACAATCAATTGTTTCGTACGTGTTTTAAAGTAATTTAGTTTAATTAAAGATATCTTCATTGTGTATAATTTAAAAGTTCATCGTATATAAAAATTCACTGTATATTAAATAATATTCAATATATATTGCAAAAAAATCATGTAGTCGAAATGATCTTCATATAATAAAACATTGTTCACCGTATATTAAAACATTTTTGGTATTTGTTAAGATTTTTATAATTTGGAAAAAATATGCAAATTTGTGAACATGTTTTTTGATATATGTTATAATCAAACTTTGTTCCTTACTGAAATCAATTATAAAATAAGAGTGAAAACGTAAAAACCAGAAGGCAAAAAAATGTGGGTAGCAAAAGCTAACAAATCGATGTTAGCAGTAGCAATCAGTTTTTTGTTCAGAAAAAGCTAGCGATTAGATTTTTTTTACGGGTAGCTAGCGACCAGATTTAGGCATGGGCCGGCCACCAAGGCGGACGCAGGCCAAGCTGGTTTTTAGTCTTGGATTTTGGGCTTTGACAAATTAAAATCAAACAAACAGAACAAACAAAGAAAAAAATGCCTTAGATGTGAGATAATATCTCACATCTAGATGTGATATAGACGGACCCTTTAAACCATATCTAAACAGAGGCTAGATGGATTATTTATTCCTAAACAGAAGCAAAAATAAAAAAAATAGAAAATAAAATCGGGTTGCCTCCCAACAAGCGCTATTGTTTAACGCCCCTAGCTAGGCATAAAAGCAAGGATAGATCTAGGTATTGCCATCTTTGGTAGGCAATCCATAAGTGGCTCTCATGATAGATTCATATGGTAGTTTTATTTTCTTTCTAGGAAAGTGTTCCATGCCTTTCTTTAATGGAAATTGGAATCTAATATTCCCTTCCTTCATATCAATAATTGCACCAATCGTTCTAAGGAAAGGTCTACCAAGAATAATAGGACATGAAGGATTGCAATCTATATCAAGAACGATAAAAATCTATGGGCACATAATTCCAATTTGCAACAATAATAACATCATTAATTCTTCCCATATGCTTTTTAATAGTGGAATCCACAAGATGCAAGTTTAGAAAGCAATCATCAAAATCACGGAAATCTAGCAAATCACACAAAGTTTTGGGAATAGTGGAGACACTAGCACCCAAATCACACAAGGCATGAAACTCATAATTTTTAATTTTATTTTTAATAGTAGGTTCCCACTCATCATAGAGCTTTCTAAGGATAGAGACTTTCAACTCAAGTTTTTCTACATAAGATGCATCAAGGCATCAATAATGTGTCCGGTAAAGGCCTTATTTTGACTATAAGCATGAGGAGAATTTAGCACGGATAGCAACAAGGAAATACAATAAATTAAATAGCAATTTAATTAAATTCCTTGAGATCCAATATAGTGGGTTTAGCAACATCTAGGTTTTTATTTCTTTCAATCCCACATTTATCAATTTCATCAACAAGATCTAAAAACTCTGAATTCTTAGAACGCCTTCTAGGTAAAGGAAGATCATATTCAGTTTCATCAAGATTCATATTGCAAAATAAAGATTTAATGGGGGACACATCAATAACTTTTAGATCTTCATCTTGATTTTCATAGGAATTCGAAGAACACGCTTTAATAAAGGCATCTTTGGAAGCACGCATCCTAGCGGTTCTTTCTTTGCACTCATCAATGGAAATTCTCATAGCTTTGAGAGATTCATTGATATCATGCTTAGGAGGAATAGATCTAAGCTTTAAAGAATCAACCTCAAGAGAAATTCTATCAACGTTCCTAGCCAAATCATCAACTTTAAGCAATTTCTCCTCAAGCAAAGCATTAAAATTCTTTTGTGAATTCATAAACTCTTTAACACTACTCTCAAATTTAGAGGGCATCTTATTAAAATTTCCATAATAGTTGTTGTAGGAATTTCCATAATTATTAGAAGGATTACTAGGATAAGGCCTAGGGTTAAAATTCCCTCTATACGCGTTGTTACCAAAATTATTCCTACCAACAAAATTCACATCCATAGATTCATTATTATTCTCAATCAAAGTAGACAAAGGCATATCATAAGGATCAGAAGAAACACTCTTAGTAGCAAATAATTTCATATGTTCATCCATCTTTCCACTCAAAACATTAATTTCTTCTATCGCATGCACTTTTTTATTAGTAGATCTTTCGGTGTGCCATTGAGAATAATTAACCATAATATTATCTAGAAGTTTATTAGCATCTCCTAGAGTGATTTCCATAAAAGTGCCTCCCGCGGCCGAATCTAAAAGATTTCTAGAAGCAAAATTCAATCCGGCATAAAAGTTTTGTATAATCATCGACAAGTTCAGACCATGAGTACGACAATTACGTACCATTAATTTCATTCTCTCCCAAGCTTGTGCAACATGTTCATGATCAAGTTGCTTAAAATTCATAATATAGTTCCTAAGAGAGATAATCTTAGCGGGAGGAAAATACTTAGAGATAAAAGCATCTTTGCACTTGTTCCAAGAATCAATACTATTTTTAGGCAAAGAAGAAAACCATGCTTTAGCACGATCTCTAAGTGAAAAAGGAAATAGCTTCAACTTAATGACATCATTATTGACATCTTTTTTCTTTTGCATATCACATAAATCAACGAAGCTATTCAGATGAGTAGCGATATCTTCACTAGGAAGGCCGGCGAATTGATCTTTCATAAAAAGATTCAACAAAGCAGTATTGATTTCACAAGATTCAGTATTGGCAAGAGGAGCAATCGGAGTGCTAAGGAAATCATTATTATTGGTATTGGTGAAGTCACACAATTTGGTAGTATCTTGAGCCATCGCGACAAAAAAGCAATCCAACACACGAGCAAACAAAAGGCGAGCGAGAAAAGGCAACGGGAAAAAGAGGAGGAGATTGGGAAAGAGAGGGCGAATAAAACGGCAAGGGTGAAGTGGGGGAGATGAAAAGGAGAGGCAAATGGAAAATAATGTAATGCGGGAGATAGGGATTGTGATGGGTACTTGGTATGGTGCTTGACTTGCTCTTGCGTGAGCCTCCCCGGCAACGGCGCCAGAAATTCTTCTTGCTCCCTCTTGAGCATTGCGTTGGATTTCCCTGAAGAGGAGAGGATGATGCAGCAAAGTAGCGTAAGTATTTCCCTCAGTTTTTGAGAACCAAGGTATCAATCCAGTAGGAGGCCACGCACAAGTCCCTCGTACCTGCACAAAACAATAGCTCCTCGCAACCAACCGCGATTAGGGGTTGCCAATCCCTTCACGGTCACTTACGAGAGTGAGATCTGATAGAGATGATAAATAATATTTTTGGTATTTTTGGTATAGAGATGCAAAGTAAAAAGTAAAAGGCAAAGTAAAAACAAAGCAAGTATTAAAGTGATGGAGATTGATATGATGAGAATAGACCCGGGGCCATAGGTTTCACTAGTGGCTTCTCTCAAGAGCATAAGTATTCTACGGTGGGTGAACAAATTATTGTTGAGCAATTGATGAATTGAGCATAGTTATGAGTATATCTAGGTATGATCATGTATATAGGCATCACGTCCAAGACAAGTAGACCAAACGATTCTCGCATCTACTACTATTACTCCAATCATCGACCGCTATCCAAAGATGCATCTAGAGTATTAAGTTAAAAAGCAGAGTAACGCCTTAAGCAAGATGACATGATGTAGAGGATAAATTCATGCAATATGATAAAACCCCATCTTGTTATCCTCGATGGCAACAATACAATCGTGCCTTGCTGCCCCTTCACATCCTTTGGGAAAGGACACCGCAAGATTGAACCCAAAGCTAAGCACTTCTCCCATTGCAAGAACTACCAATCTAGTTGGCCAAACCAAACAGATAATTCGAAGAGACTTGCAAAGATAAACAATCATACATAAAAGAATTTAGAGAAGATTCAAATATTGTTCATAGATAATCTGGATCATAAATCCACAATTCATCGGTCTCAACAAACACACCGCAAAAAGAAGATTACATCGAATAGATCTCCACGAGAGAGGGGGAGAACATTGTATTGAGATCCAAAAAGAGAGAAGAAGCCATCTAGCTACTAGATATGGACCCGAAGGTCTGAAGTAAACTACTCACACTTGATCGGAGGGGCTATGGTGATGATGTAGAAGCCCTCCATGGTGGATGCCCCCTCCGGCGGAGCACCGGAACAGGCCCCAAGATTGGATCTCGTTGATACAAGAAGTTGCCGCGGTGGTTTTTGGCTCCCGTTCTGATCGTTTGGGGGTACGTAGGTATATATAGGAGGAAGGAGTACGTCGGTGGAGCAACAGGGGGCCCACGAGGCAGGGGGCGCACCCTAGGGGGGGGTGCCCCCCACCCTCGTGACCGCCTCTTTTGTTCCTTGGAGTAGGGTCCAAGTCTCCTGGATCACGTTTGGTGAGAAAATCACGTTCCCGAAGGTTTCATTCCGTTTGGACTCCGTTTGATATTCCGTTTCTTGGAAACACTGAAATAGGCAAAAAACAACAATTCTGGGCTAGGCCTCCGGTTAATAGGTTAGTCCCAAAAATAATATAAAAGTGGAAAATAAAGCCCAATATAGTCCAAAACAGTAGTAAAGTAGTATGGAGCAATCAAAAATTATAGATACGTTGGAGACGTATCACCGAACTCAGTGTTCATCTCCTAACCCCTCCTTTTTAATTATGCTCCATCCCTTTTCCTTTCTCGACCTTTTTCCTCTTCACACAAAGTATTCAATATAGTACAGACTCCTGGATCCTTCCGGCCGCACTATGTGTGTAACTAATACCTGGGGGCTTCCTATACGGAAGCTAAAAATAATTACTCACATGGCTTTCTGCCCATCACATATGCATTCTTTTTCCATATATGCTTTTTCTACACCATTATATGCATCGATATGACTTAAGATGTTGCCAAGCTGGGTTGCCTAGCTCTTGTGTTTATGCCCTACGTTCCCGTTAATTCGGCTAGGGCATAAGGGGAGCACCTCTGCGATTGTTACTGCCGGTTCAGCCGGATGTATACCTCAGACTGGGTGAAGACGAAAGTTAGCTTCCTTAAGAGAATATTCGGTCGGTGAACAAAAGATGTGTTCGTTTATTATAACGTAAATCCCCAGAAGTCTTGTATCCTGCGCCATCGTTTGCAGTCCGGACATGCGCATCGTTGCATGCCTACCCAGGGAAAGGAACCCCTAACGGAACTATTCTCCCTGGAAGATGTTTCTTACTATCCATGTAATATAACATAACTAGTTGGGTACTTGTCTGTTAAAGCACTTATGACCCCTACGCCTTGTTTCCATGCATACCCCGGTTTTGTATAACTGAGTGGGTATTCGGACACACCCCGGACTGTAGGATCCGGGGGCTGAAGCGAAAAGGTCTGCCATGACAAATGATTTTAATCCGGCTAAGGGCTAATTATGTCCATTAAAATTACACAGTCACTTGGACTGACTATATTCCTCCTCTATACCGTCCAACAGGCTATCTAGCTTACAATCCTGTTGAGAATACTTAGCGGCTAACGCTACCTGGTCATATACCAGACTCACGGGAATTTCTTGCCCATCGGGCCCCGCCGGTCCTACTTCGGCAATATGGTTTGGGTCCAGCTTGGTGTAGCGCGTCTTCACCATTGCCCAGGCTTCTCTTGCGCCTTGCCGGCAAGTGGACACCTTCCACAGTCGGAAGCGCCGCCGTGCTCCTTGAAGCATATTCACAAGCTCCCCCATGCCATTCGGCAGCAAGCTTGATGGCCACAAAGCCTGAGCAACACCCTGCATCACTTGTCGAGCTCGCTCGTGCAGTTGCGAAAGGTCTTGCAGTAAATCACTTGCAAATGAGGGCATCTCCTCCTCAGGGCGACCGGTTAACATTCCTGCAAGCAAAATTATTTCAATATACTTCCTCGTCGAACTATACTACAGTTTGTCTAGGCACTTACCGTGAATGCCGCGTTGAAGTCTTTTGTTCTCCTTCAAGGAGTCTACCAGCTGAGCGCTGAGATCTTTTAACTCCACATCCAGGTAGACTTTGGCATATTGAAGATTGTTCTTCTCCTGCCTAACTCGCGTAAGAATGCGCTCGCCAGCCTCTAGCTGCCTCTTGAGATGCGATGCGTCCTCTCTTACGCCCTCCGGATTCACCCCGGGATTGTCTGCAGAATTTTCTGTTAGACTTGTCATATCAGCCATTTACTAACTATAGCACCTTCGTACAATTGCTACAACTGTTACCAGAGGAGGCTTTTGGGATTCCTCGAGCTTGGCAACTGCGGCCCTCAGTTCGGCCTTGCATTCCTCCAGCTCCTGAGACAATTGCTCATTCTTATCTACAAGGACCTGTGCATAAATTGATCCTTAAAATAGTTGTTCCAACCGTTTCAAGTCTCAGGGGCTACTGCTACACATGCTTATCAAATTTTCTTACCCGTATATCTTTGGTATACTGGTCCGTCGCTTGGGCAAGCCTGCCTTAAGCAGCTCGGATGTATGCGTCTCCCGAATTGAAGGCGTTAAATGCCTCTTCGAAAAAGATGTTGTTCCGAAGTACGGCCCGTTGGCGCCGGTGATTCATGGCGGTCTCTACTTCGGAATTCGTGGCTGAGAGCATATCCGCATTCTCTGTTGGAGAACTATGCGGCATCGGCCCCGCTCCCGCCTCCGCTCTCGAAGCTGGTTCTGGAATCCGGCTGGTGGATGCGTGGTTAGCAGAATCCCCGGATATAGTCCGGCTGCTCCTCTTCCTGCCAGGACACAAAGGGTGCTGTCATACTTCAAAATACCATAATCACAGCACAAGTTTTTGTCTTACCTCTGTAGCGGCGAGTCGACCCTTACCGCCTTCCTCTTGAGCCTGCCCGATCCGGACGCCCTTGGCCGACGAGTCCCTAGGGGCTTGGTGTCGGTGTCAAAACCGGCAGATCTCGGGTAGGGGGTCCCGATCTGTGCGTCTAGGCCGATGGTAACAGGAAGTAAGGGACACGGATATTTACCCTGGTTCGGGCCCTCTCGATGGATGTAAAACCCTACTTCCTGCTTGATTAATATTGAAGGCATGGGTAGTACAAGAGTAGATCTACCATGAGATCGTAGAGGCTAAACCCTAGAAGCTAGCCTATGATGGTATGATTGTAATTGTGATCGGCCTTCTAAGGACCAACCTCTCCAGTTTATATAGGCACCGGAGAGGGCTAGGGTTTACATGGAGTCGGTTACAAGGAAGGAAATATAATATCCGGATCGCCAAGCTTGCCTTCCACACCAAGGAAAGTCCCATCCGGACACAGGTCGAAGTCTTGAGTCTTGTATCTTCACGCTTCAATAGTCCGGACGATGTATATAGTCCGGCTGTCCGGATACCCCCTAATCCAGGACTCCCTCAGTAGCCCCTGAACCAGGCTTCAATGATGATGAGTCCGGTGTGCAGTCTTGTCTTTGGCATTGCAGGGCGGGTTCCTTCTCCGAATACTCCAAAGTACCTGTTACGGCGAATACTGTCCGGAACTCCATCAATGTTGTACTCCTTGGCTTCAGTGCCTCAATAATGACCATCTCCACGTGTCGAGCGAATGCGAGGAGCCGAGGTGTTTTTCGCATTTACCACCCTCAATCTTTTGGGCTGACCGCCTATTTGAAGGGACGGGGATTCTCAGATCCAAACCTCACTCCTCCCCCTCGAGCAAGCATCCAACAGAGCGCTCCAGAAAAACCATTCCAACATGGTCGGACGTCACAAGCTCCTCTTCTCGCTCTCCTTTCCCCAAGCCGGGGGACTGGGAAGAGTGTTCAGTTCCCCATAGCCGTTTGATTGAATTACAAATCCAAGGGTTTCTTCCACTAGCATTCATGGTCCCTGTCCGAGCCGGAATAGCCACCTATAATGGCGGGGAGCAAGCGGAGAGATCTCCCAATCCATCTCCAGAGGAGCGAATATGCCTCATCCTGCATATTCTAAGGGGCGCCGGGTTTCCTATCCACCCGTTCCTTCGTGGGCTCCTGGAGTTCTACGGCCTCCAGTTACACAATCTTACCCCTGCCTCTATACTACATATAGCAAGGTACGTTGCCCTCTGCGAGCTATTTTTAGGCTGCGAGCCTCACTTCGGGTTATGGAAGAAGCTGTTCTGCCTTGTCCCCCGCAACCAGGGAGAATCCCTATGTCAGGTGGGCGGGGCCGAAGTAGGGCGCATTGCCGAGACCGGATACCTATCCGGCACTCCCAAGAAGGCTTCAGAGAACTGGCCTTCGGAGTGGTTCTACATTGACGACGTTCCCCTTCCGGATCCAGTCCGGACAGGTCTCCCCAGCTCGATGAACGCCCGCCGAGGGACGTCTAAGCTGGCGCCCCCGAGGCCTCCAAGAGGAGGATACCAGGGAAATATATTACCTGATGAGCAGGATAAAGTTACTGGCCAACTCCGGTCTGACGATAGTCGAGGTTATGGCAATATGCATAATACGGGGAGTGCAACCACTTCAATATCGGGGGAAGCCTATGTGGCACTTCAACGGGGAAGATGATGCCACCCGCTGTGGCCATAAGGGTTCGGACTCCGCCACTGCTCTGGCAAGGATATTGTCTGATTTGTACAAAGGGGAAGAGGAGGAATTCCTTCACATCAAACCGTGAGATGGATTCTCCATGTACAACCCCCCAAACTGGGTAAGTTGTCATTCCTTTCCCTACGTCACTTATTGTGGCATTCTTTGCTAAGATCATCTGCCTCGATATTCCCGAGCAGGAACTGAGGAGGGTCGTAGAAGGAATCTCCAGCCCCTCCCCGCAGCGAGAGGACCCCGGAAGGGCCTTAGATCCAGGTCTCGAAGAAGATCCGGATATTACAATGGAGTTCGTCAACGGGATATTTTATCAAGCGAGCTGCGATGGCGCCTCAGTGGCCATTACTGCCGACTATCCCGGACCGCTTTCTATGTCGCGCGTAAGCCAAGTCGAAAAACCCTATCCTCCGAAGAGGACTCCCTTCAGATGCCATGCCATACCCTTGAAGTGTCGTGTCTTTGCAGAGACGATGATCGGAGCGTGGGGCTGAGCACCTAGGGACTCGTCGGCCAAGGGCGTCCGGATCGGGCAGGCTCAAGAGGAAGGCGGTAAGGGTCGACTCGCCGGTACAGAGGTAAGACAAAAACTTGTGCTGTGTTTATGGTATTTTGAAGTATGACAGCACCCTTTGTGTTCTGGCAGGAAGAGGAGCAGCCGGACTATATCCGGGGATCCTGCCAACCATGCCTCCACCAGCCGGATTCTAGAACCAGCTTCAAGAGTGGAGGCGGGAGCGGGGCCGATGCCGCATAGTTCTCCAACAGAGAATGCGGATATGCTCTCAGCCACGAATTCCGAAGTAGAGAGCGCCATGAATCACCGGCGCCGACGGGCCGTACTTCGGAACAACATCTTTTCCGAAGAGGCATTTAACGTCTTCAATTCGGGAGACACATACATCCGAGCTGCTCACGGCGGGCTTTCCCAAGCGACGGACCAGTATACCAAAGATATACGGGTAAGAAAATTTGATAAGCATGTGTAGCAGTAGCCCCTGAGACTTGAAACGGTTGGAACAACTATTTTAAGGATCAATTTATGCACATGTCCTTGTAGATAAGAATGAGCAATTGTCTCGGGAGCTGGAGGAATGCAAGGCCGAACTGAGGGCCGCAGTTGCCAAGATAGAGGAATCCCAAAAGCCCTCCTCTGGTAACAGTTGTCGCAATTGTATGAAGGTGCTACAGTTAGTAAATGGCTGATATGACAAGTCTAACAGAAAATTCTGCAGACAATCCCGAGGTGAATCCGGAGGGCGTAAGAGAGGACGCATCGCATCTCAAGAGGCAGCTGGAGGCTGGCGAGCGCATTCTTACGCGAGTTAAGCAGGAGAAGAACAATCTTCAAGATGCCAAAGTCCAGCTGGTTGTGGAGTTAAAAGATCTCCGCGCTCAGTTGGCGGACTCCTTGAATGAGAACAAAAGACTTCGACGCGACATTTATGGTAAGTGCCTAGACGAACTGTAGTATAGTTCGGCGAGGAAGTATATTGAAAGAATTTTGCTTGCAGGAATGTTAATGGGTCACCCTGAGGAGGAGATGCCCTCATCTGCAAGTGATTTACTTCAAGACCTTTCGCAACTGCACGAGCGAGCTCGGCAAGTGATGCAGGGTGTTGCTCAGGCTTTGTGGCCATCAAGCTTGCTGCCGAATGGCATGGGGGAGCTTGTGAATTTGCTTCAAGGAGCACGGCGGCGCTTCCGACTTTGGAACGTGTCCGCTTGCCGGCAAGGCGCAAGAGAAGCCTGGGCTATGGTGAAGACGCGCTACACCAAGCTGGACCCGAACCATAGGGCGAAGTAGGATCAAGGGGCCCGATGGGCAAGAAATTCCCGTGAGTCGGTATATGACCAGGTAGCGTTAGCCGCTAAGTATTCTCAACAGGATTGTAAGCTAGATAGCCTGTTGGACGGTATAGAGGAGGAATATAGTCAGTCCAAGTGACTGTGTAATTTTAATGGACATAATTAGCCCCTAGCCGGATTAAAATCATTTGTCATGCCAGACCTTTTCGCTTTAGCCCTCGGATCCTACAGTCCGGGGTGTGTCCGAATACCCTCTCAGTTATACAAAACCGGGGTATGCGTGGAAACAATGCGTAGGGGTCATAAGTGCTTGAACAGATAAGTACCCAACTAGTTATGTTATATTACATGGATAGTAAGAAACATCTTCCAGGGAGAATAGTTCCGTTAGGGGTTCCTTTCCCTGGGTACCCATGCGACGATGCGCATGTCCGAACTGCGAACGATGGTGCAAGATACAAGACTTCTGGGGATTTACGTTATAATAAACGAACACATCTTTTGTTCACCGACCGAATATTCTCTTAAGGAAGCTAGCTTTCGGCTTCAGCCAGTCTGAGGTACACATCCGGCTGAACCGGCAGTAACAATCGCAGAGGTGCTCCCCTTATGCCCTAGCCGAATTAACGAGAACTAGGGCATAAACACAAGAGCCAGGCAACCTAGCTTGGCAACATCTTAAGTCATATCGATGCATATAATGGTGAAGAAAAGGCACATGTGGAAAAAGAATGCATATGTGATGGGCAGAAAGCCATGTGAGTAATTATTTTTAGCTTACATATAGGAAGGCCCCAGGTATTACTTACACACATAGTGCGGCCGGAAGGATCCGGGAGTCTGTACTGTATTGAATACTTTGTGTGAAGAGCAAAAGGTCGAGAAAGGAGAAGGGATGGAGCATAATTGAAAAGGAGGGGTTAGGAGACGAACACTGAGTTCGGCGCTAGGCGTAGAATCTCCGAAGTCTGGCCGCGTTCCATGGGTTCGGCTCGAGTCTGTTATCGGATGCATTTCGTAAGCGGTACGCTCCTCCGGTGAGAACTTTGTCAATGACGAAGGGACCCTCCCACTTGGGTTTGAGCTTGTCCTTCTTCTTCTCCGGTAGGCGTAGAACAAGCTCGCAAATATCGTAAGTTTTGGCCCGAACTTCTCTTCTTTGATATCGTCGAGCCTGTTGCTGATAGAATGCGGAGCGGGCTTTTGCGATGTCACGCTCCTCCTCCAGGGCATCCAAGTTATCCTGCCGATCTAACTCGGCTTCCTTCTCTTCGTACATGCATACGCGTGGCGAATCATGTATTATGCCGTAGGGTAATACTGCTTCTGCGCCATACACCATAAAAAATGGTGTATATCCGGTGGTGTGATTCAGCGTGGTCCGCAGCCCCCAGAGTACGGAGTCGAGCTCCTCGACCCAGTGCGTATCCGACTCTGTCAAGGATCGCACTAGTCTGGGTTTGATGCCGCTCATGATGAGACCATTTGCCCACTCTACCTGGCCGTTTGTTTGGGGATGGTAGACGGAAGCGTAATCAGGCTTAATGCCCATTTTTGCGCACTAGGTTTTCACTTCGTCGGCTATGAAATTTGAGCCATTATCAGTGATGATGCTGTGGGGGACACCGTATCGATGTACGACCCCGGATATGAAGTCTATTACTGGTCCGGATTCGGCAGTTTTGACTGGTTTAGCTTCTATCCATTTGGTGAAGTTGTCCACCATGACCAATAAGTATTTTTTCTTATGGCTTCCCCATTTAAGAGGTCCAACCATATCCAGCCCCAGGACCGCAAAGGGCCAAGTTATGGGGATTGTTTGGAGAGCGGTAGGGGGCATATGACTCTGATTGGCAAAGAGCTGGCAACGAACGCAATGTTGGACAAGGTCCTGTGTGTCTGCCCGGGCCGTCAGCCAGTAGAAACCTGTACGGAAAGCCTTGCTGACTAATGCTTGAGCCGCGGCGTGGTGCCCGCCTAGTCCGTCATGGATTTCAGCCAAGAGTTGCCGCCCTTCCTCTTCGGAGATGCATCTTTGGAGTACTCCGGTAGCGCTTTTCTTGTAGAGTTCCCTTTCATAGACTTTGTAAGCTCTAAAGCGCCGGACAATGCAGCGTGCTTCATTTTGGTCTTCGGGGAGCTCCTGCCTATTTAGGTAGGCCAAGAAAGGCTCGGTCCATGGGGCGATTACAGCCATGATTTCGTGGGCCGAGGGCGTTATTTCGGTGGTAGAACCTCCGACTATGTCTGACTAGTCATCAACCCGTGCACCCGCACGGGCTAGCACTTTATTTATTTATTTATTTATTGAGAAAACTTATATCAGTTCCTTGTTAGAAAATAATAGACATACTTTTTAACTGTTTGTGATTAAATATGCATGTACAATGTTTTCCTTTGTTCACCATACACTATATGAGTTACATTGTGCCATAACACCTCAGGTTAATCAAGGATTTGAAAATATGAGTATGGAAACTCTATTAGGGTTAGAAGGCAGATTTACCCATGTAAAAACTAACTTCAAATGCACATTTACTGATAAATTATAATTCTATAGAGCTGCAGAAATGAAGTGATCTCTTGTAGAATATGTTGTCAATTTTGGCATGACAAAATGATGGAGATTGACGAACTTAATTTGATCTTAAAATATGTTGTTACAATGATCATACTTTTTATGGTAATTAATATTGACTATCAGCATGCATATGCAGAATTGCACTATAGGGAACAAAGAAGAGCATTTTATTTTGTTTGATTTTGGAAGGCTTCTTAAAAAACTGGATCCATGCACGGTGTTCTATCATGCCATGTTATAGGTTAAATGGATTTTAAGTTCTTTTCATAAACATGAAAATTCTAAATTCATGCTGTCAAGGTTAATTTAGAGATTTTTTTACATTTTCTATAAGGGCATTACTTTGGACTCCAGGCTTGCAGACAATTAGGTGAATATAAGAGATCATAACACACAAAACAAAATTGCATGCACAGAAATAAAATAACCTAGCCTAGGACGTGCATGAACCAAACATTGTCAATTTTCCTTGGCCATACAAAGGCTCTAGAAGTCCCCAATACAAAGCACGTGATATACTGTCCTGTATATTAATGTATAATACGGAAGATATTAAATTCATAGAAACTTTTGTGAACTAACATGATATCTCATTATGATCTACTGTCTTCTAATTAAGAACTTTTTGTAGAATAAGAAAAAGAGCTTGGGGTGGAGGAGAAAGCTAATGGGAGAAGTCGGACGCAGATTTAGTGCCTTAAAGGCACCTGCCTTTGGGTCCTTGACATGTGGGCCAGCCACCTGTTGGACCCACATGTCATAGGCACAAAGGCATGTGCCTTAAGGCACTGAAGCGCAGTCCGGGAGAAGTCGTACCATGTAGTATGTAGGTGATTGGATGATGTGTCCACACAGTTATGTGTGCGTTCATCAGTGGATTGCATGGCATGTACATGAGTTCATAAGTAGATTTGATGGTGGAGGCAGGGATCGGTGGTCATTGCCACCAGCGCTATTATTGTCTGTGCTGTGGAGATCCACCGAGGCCAACGCCGCATGCAGCCTGTGGTCTCGTCCTTCGAGTTCTTGGCAGACGTAAGCATCTTGACGGCGCCTTGTCCTCCGGACGCGTCGCCATCAGAAGCGCAGTCTCTGGCGTTCTCGGATGGAACTCCAAAATTCAGGAGAGCATGAAGAAGCTCGAGGAAGCAACAAATCTTCAAGCTGTATTCACGTGAAAGAGTACTGTAATCTTTGCATGCAAGACAACTCCTTTGTATTTAATGTAACGATCAGATATAACTAAAATGTAGATTGGATGGATGATTTATCAAAACATAATGCATGTAGAAAACATAGTTGTCATATGAAATAGCAGTTAAATAGTATCACTCGAGAAGATGCCAACAAATTATTGTAGGAAATTTTGTAAAGCTACAGAATCGTCCCCAACAATCTATTCCCACTAGCAACATTGCACATTGAATTAAATTACACCAGTTACAGATATGTACAAAAATCATGTAGATAGAAGATATAAGCGTGCGATGGATTTGACAGAAAAGTAAGCTGTCTTTCATAAGAGAGGAGCAGCGTTGTGTATCTTTTGCGCTTGAACAGCTGCGCCATTGGTACACAATAGCTCCTTTGCTTCGTGGCCTCATGGACGGCCGACGGCAGCTGCTGCTTGATGTGTTCATGGACGTGGTTGGGACATTAGAAACGAGAAGGCCTATACGCACATCTGCAGTATATTAATGTCTCCTTTAAATTTTCAGAGACAGAAGTATAGCTATAACCAAGATTATAGAGGATTCTTACATCTTGTCACGGAGACCTCCACCGGCTGCCCGCCGTGTTCTAGCCAAGTTGTTTTTTCGCTGTTGGTGCGCATCCTCACAATTACTCTTGCAGTCTATTACCATGATCTAGATTGGAAATTATTATGTCTTGTCCTCGAGAACTACGGCTGCAGGACCAAGCTGTCTCTTCTCCAATGAGGCTCCACTTCACCATTACACGAGGCGAGCTTTTAGAAAACAACATTGCGGAGACCGGCGCGTGGAGAAAGGCAACCCATATTGGCCGATCAAACTAAGTCAGGTCTTTCGTTCTTTGTTGAATCTGAAGGCTATGACGCCCTTGTGGAGAGATGGAATCTGATTGGCGTCGTAACGGAGAAGCGGAGAAGATGAGGAGAAGCGGAGCTAGGGTTCTTGTGGCCAGATTGGCACACGTTTTATTTTTGCAGCCCGTGAAAGAAGTATTTCTCTTTTGCTAGGCACGTGGGATATTTTGCAAGGACTCCTGACTTCATCCTACGGTTGTATATACCTTTCTCTTTTTTTCCTTTTTTGCAGCCTATAGATGAGGATTTCATGTGGGAGGTGGGATAAAGTGCATGGACTTCTCATCAGATACAATCCCACGGTTGTAGAAAACCAATAGGGAGATCCGTCGGATAATTTTGATTAGTTTCTAGGATTAATGTGGTATCTCGGATGGTGCCTCCAATTAGTAAATATAAGATAGTTCAGAATCTGGGGGTGTATTCGGATCCGTGCTAGTATTGCCAGACTCCCCTTCCCATACTACGGATGGCTTGAACAGCCGTTCCAAGAATATGTTAGGTGGGACAGGGTCACGTTTAGCGCTGATGCGAGCAAGGACATCCGCCGCTTGATTGTTTTCTCGAGCCACATGGTGGAATTCGAGCCCCTCGAACCGAGCTGACATTTTGAGGACGACATTACGGTAGGCCGCCATTTTCGGGTCCTTGGCATCAAAATCTCCATTTATTTGTGATATTGCGAGGTTTGAATCCCCACGCACTTCTAGGCGTTGAATGCCCATAGAGACGCCATCCAAGACCGTGCAATGAGCCTCGTATTCGGCTGCATTGTCGGAGTCTGTGTATAATATTTGGAGGACGTACTAGACCGTGTCTCCGGTGGGAGACGTCAGGACTACACCTGCTCCCAATCCGGCTAGCATTTTAGAGTCGTCGAAGTGCATGATCCAGTTTGAGTGTGCGCCGAACTCTTTAGGGAGTTCGGCTTCTGTCCATTCGGCGATGAAGTCATCCAATACTTGCAACTTGATGGCCCGTCGTGGTTTGTATGTTATGTCGAACGGAAGGAGCTCAATGGCCCATTTGGCAATCCGGCCCGTAGCATCATGATTATTTATTATGTCATTGAGTGGTACTTCGGAGGCCACCGTAATCGAACACTCCTAAAAGTAGTGTCGTAGCTTCCGGGATGCCATGAAGACCGCGTATGCTATTTTTTGATAGTGTGGGTATCGGGATTTGCATGGGGTTAGGACCGTGGATACGTAGTAAACCGGCTTCTGGAGCGGGAATTTGTATCCGTCAGCTTCTCGTTCAACGACGAGCACTGCGCTTACAACTTGATGCGTTGCAGCTATGTACAATAGCATAGGTTCATCAATATTCAGTGCTGTTAGTACTGGATTACTGGCCAATAAGGTCTTTATTTCATCCAGTCCGGCTGCGGCTGCATCCGTCCACACGAAGTGTTCGGTGCGCCGAAGAAGGCGGTAAGGAGGTAATGCCTTTTCTCCTAACCTGGAGATAAAGCAGCTTAGCATCCGGCTAGTTTTTGGATGTGCTTGAGGTCTGTTGGTATAGCCAACTGTGACAGAGCTCGGATCTTTGCCGGATTCGCTTCAATTCCTCTGTTGGAAACGATGAAGCCGAGTAGCTTCCCGAGGGACGCCAAAACACATTTTTCTCGGGTTCAGCTTGATGTCGATGCCCGAGATTGTCGAATGTAAGCCTCAAGTCATCTATTAGGGTTTCGACGTGTCTTGTTTTTATGACCACGTCATCCACGTATGCCTCAACTGTTTTGCCGATTTGCTTTTCCAGGCATGTTTGAATCATGCGTTGGTAGGTTGCGCCGGCGTTCTTAAGCCCGAAAGGCATAGTGTTGAAGCAGAAAGGGCCATATGGCGTTATGAAGGATGTTGCAGCTTGGTCAGACTCTGCCATCTTTATTTGATGGTATCCAGAGTATGCATTGAGGAAACACAGCGAGTCATGTCCTGCTGTGGCATCAATGATTTGATCGATGCGAGGGAGGGGAAAGGGATCCTAGGGGCAAGCCTTGTTAAGGTCTTTAAAGTCGACACATAGGCGCCAGGATTTGTCCTTCTTTGGTACCATTACCAGGTTTGCCAGCCAATCCGGATGCATGATATCTCTGATGAATCCGGCCTCGAGTAGTTTGGCTAGCTCTTGCCCCATGGCCTGCCGTTTGGGCTCTGAAAACCGTCTTGGAGTCTGCTTGACCGGTTTGTATCCTTTTAGTATATTGAGGCTGTGTTCGGCCAATCTGCGTGGGATGCCTGGCATGTCCGATGGGTGCCAGGCGAAGATGTCCCAATTCTCGCGTAAGAAGTCTCGCAGTGCGGTGTCCATCGCGGGGCTCATCTACGTCCCGACGGAAGCTGTCTTCGTGGGGTCCGTTGGATGGACTTGGAATTTGACTATCTCGTATGCGGGTTTAAATGAGGTGGACTTGGGTCGCTTGTCGAGTATCAGGTCGTCCCTGTCCACGGTGGCCCGCAGTGCTGTTAATTCCTCGGCTGCTAGGGCTTTAGATAATACCTCCAGGGCTAGTGATGCGGTTTTGTTTTCGGCGCGAAGTGCGATGTCCGGATCACTGGCTAGAGTGATGATTCCATTGGGCCCGGACATTTTAAGCTTCATGTACCCGTAATGGGGTATTGCTTGAAAGCTTGCAAACGCGTCCCGCCCTAAAAGGGCGTGGTATCCGCTGCTAAAAGGGGCCACTTGGAATGTGATTTCTTCAGACCTATAATTCTCTGGGGTGCCGAATACCACGTCGAGTGTGATTTTTCCTGCACACCGCGCTTCCCGACTAGGGATAATTCCCCTGAAAGTTGTGCCGCTTTGTTCAATGCGGCCTTTGTCAATTTCCATCTTGTTGAGTGTCTCTTCATAGATCAAGTTTAATCCGCTACCGCCATCCATGAGCACTTAAGTGAGCCGAATGCCGTCCACGATTGGGCTGAGAACCAGAGCGGCTGGTGCCCAGACAGTCCGGGATCAAGGTTCGTCACTGGCACTAAAAGTTATAGCAGTGTCGTTCCAGGGGTTTATTTTGGCCATATGGCAAATTTCCGTGGAGCTTCGATGAGCTCGCTTGCGCCTATTGTTTGAGGCAAAAGTCTCAAGACTGTTAGTACCGACAGTGCTCGCTGGCGGATGTTGTTCAGAAGAAGACCTCGCCACTTTTTGCAACCTGCCGGAGTATCCAACATGCCCTAAGGCTATGAGTTGGTGCTGTGTCCGGAGTGCCGTGGAGTTTACATGGCCCATTGAGCCATTTTTCCAATATGGTTCCCCGCCCTGGGGTGGGCTTTGGTTTCTTGGGGATTGGATCGGACGATGTACGAGAGTTCGCCCGTTTAGTTCGGACAAAGGTTTTGGTTAAAGCCGGATTGTCCCAAAATTTAGTTTGAGTTTTCCAGACGCTTTCCATCGCATAGTACTTCTGTACTATGATTGCTAAGTCCACAAAACGTACTATGTCACGGCGACTTATAGCATTAAGGATTCCTTTGTCCGTGCAGTTTTTGCAGAAGAGCGAGACTACGTCCTCCTCGTGGCAGTCCTCGACCTTGTTTAGCGCAAGGAGGAATCTGGCCCAGTAATGATGTACTGTCTCCTGGGGCTCTTGCCTGATATGGGAGAGACGATTTAAGTCCGCGTGGGTTGTTATAGCTGAATTCGGATTCTGATCTGATCTAGCACCTCGAGGCATGGAAGCTTCCGAGTTCAACAGCTCGGGATTCGGGACACTGCCCAATTTTTTCGGCCCCGTGCCCGGTTCTAAGTCTGGGACCTGGGTCATATCCTCCCCCGGGCGGGTGTCCGGCTCCGGGAGCTCGGCGATCCAGACATAATTCATCCTCAAAATAGAGGGATACTCCTTGTGTGGTTCCTCCGATACCGCTATCTCATGGGTGGCCGGCGGGGATTTAATGTCCCTTTGGTCGGGTTTAAGCCCGATCCGGACATAGTCCGTTGCGACTCCCAAAGCGGCGATGCGATCCAAGAGCTCATTAAGAGAAGAGAGATCTATCTAATCCATCTGTTCGGCGAGTTCCGAATTGATGTGAAGTTTATGCTTGATGACCCAAGAGGCCATCGTCGGCGCGACAGCCGATGGGGCGGCCATGACGAAGCCCCCTAGTCGGAGAGTTTGGCCTACAGCCAGAGCTCCCCCCGCGGTAATGTTGTCCCTGACAACGAGACGAGCCATAAAGCCTTGCAACAACGACACAGAGGAACTCTTAATGATAAGACATGCTGGTAACAGGAAGCGACGGACACGGATCGCACATCAAGGTTCGATCGAGTCCTCCCATCCTGTCACATCCGACAGTCTTTGAGTCTTGTATCTTATATCGTCCTGACTATTGAAGCGTGAAGATACAAGACTCAAGACTTCGAATTCGTGTCCGGATGGGACTTTCCTTGGCGTGGAAGGCAAGCTTACGATCCGGATATTATATTTCCTTCCTTGTAACCGACTCCATGTAAACCCTAGCCTCTCCGATGCCTATATAAACCGGAGAGGTTGGTCCTTAGAAGGCCGATCACAATTACAATCATACCATCATAGGCTAGCTTCTAGGTTTAGCCTCACGATCTCGTGGTAGATCTACTCTTGTACTACCCATATCTTCAATATTAATCAAGGTGAAGTAGGATTTTACCTCCATCGAGAGGGCCCAACCTGGTAAACATATGTGTCCCTTGCTTCCTCGCTACCATTAGCCTAGACGCACGATCGACCCCTACCCGAGATCCGCCGGTTTTGACACCGACATCTATCTCTACATAGATAGATCTTGTATACATCATGTCATCGTTCTTATTGCATTACTCCGTTTCCCCATGAACTTAATACACTAGATGCATGCTGGATAGGGTTGATGTGTGGAGTAATAATAGTAGATGCAGGCAGGAGTCGGTCTACTAATCTTGGACATGATGCCTATATAATGATCATTGCCAGGATATCATCCTGATTATTTGAAGTTCTTTCAATTGTCCAACAGTAATTTGTATACCCACCGTTTGCTATTTTTCTCGAGAGAAGCCACTAGTGAAACCTACGGCCCCCGGGTCTCTTTCTCATATTATTTGCCTTTGCGATATACTTTTCCTTTGCTTCTATTTTCAGATCTATTAAACCAAAATTACAAAAAATACCTTGCTGCAAGTTATTCTTATTTATTTTATTTGGCGTTCGATCTATCAATCTACTTCAATTCATTTCACCTCCGTTTGCCTATCTTGGGCGCCGCTACCCGAAAGGGATTGAAAACCTCTTTTACACGTCGGGTTGCGAGTATTTGTTATTTGTGTCCAGGGGCTATTTACGTTGCGTTGCTTGGTTCTCCTACTGGTTCGATAAGCTTGGTCTCATTACTAAGGGAAATACCTACTGCCGCTGTGCTGCATCATCCCTTCCTCTTTGGGGAAATACCGAGGTAGCTTCGAACCGCATCAAAAGGAATTTCTGGCGCTGTTGCCAGGGGGACATCATCAACATCTACCAGGTTCCTAATCACAAGTCTCATCTCCTCGCAATTTACATTATTTGCCATTTGCCTCTTGTTTTCCTGTTGGTGTACAAATAGAGGGTGCACTTTTTGTACCCCTATACCTGTGCACGGGCAGTCAGAGCCGCGCCCACGATCGCACCAAGCAGAGAAAGGGAGGTGAGCCAAGGTAAGACCAAAAACCACAAGAAGTGGAGGGACAAAGCAGGCTCCCCCGGCAAGACCCTTGCCGTGGACAGCTTTGGCAGCCCCGGCAAGACCCTTGCCGAGGCGGCTCGCCCCACACCAACGGAGCGAGTCACCCTTGAGCCCGCAACCTCTAGCGTAATCTACCACGTTGAGGCAAGGGCTCGGGAGACACCTCCTTGGTGGCATGCAGATCTTCGCCAAGACAAATAAAGCAACGACAAGGACCAAGGCCACAAGAATCGGATGGTCGAAGCAGGTTTTCCCGGCAAGGACCCTTGTCGAGGCAGCCTCAGCGCCCCGCAAGACCCTTGTCAAGTAGCTCACCCACGCCAGCCGAAGCGAAGCCACCCTTGAGCCCACCAATGCTCAAACAGACGATTGGGACAGGGCTCGGGAGGCACCTCCGTGGTGGCATGCAGATCTTTGTGAAGACAAAGAATAATCAAGATCAAGTGAGGATAGGAAGGCAATCATCCTCATTGAAGAAACCCACAAGACCCCGGCAAGGTCCTTGCCGGGGACGCCTACAGGCCACGGCAAGACCCTTGCCGGGCCACCCGACAAGGCCCTCGCTAGGCGCGCCAGCGGGGCCGCTGCCAGGCCCGCACCAACCAAGTTTCCACCGCCGTTCACCTGCAGCTGCCGACCCAACCAGCTGGGAAGGCACCTGCGTGGCAACATGCACCCCTTCGTGGAGGCTCCACCACCGCGCCACCTCAGTTGCCTGCCTGCCTACATGGCACCACATGCATCGCTGGCCAGGGCGCGGTCGAAGCAAGGAGGAGCGGCGACGGATAGGACGGGCCTCGCTCCTGTCCCCGATAAAGCAAGAGGACACCTAAGCAATGCATTAAATGCATCTTTTCCTGTAATACGAGGGATAACCTCGCGGCACTGTACCCTTTCCACCTCCTGCTTGCCACTGTGGCGACCCCTTTTTCTATAAAAGGTGGCCCGAGGCAACCAGGAAAAGGATTCGTGCTTTTTGGAGCTCGTTACACCCCATAGCTGGCTCAAGAACTCAGAATACATCCACCAAAGCAGGACTAGGGTTTTACGCATCCTTGCGGCCCGAACCTGGATAAATGAACCGTGTACTCTCTATCAGATCCGCTCTTCTCTCAACCCCGCGCCCCGCAACCATAGTAGGGATCCTTGTGATCCCATAGGTGTCGTTCCCACCGACATCTTTGGCGCGCCAGGTAGGGTGCAGAGTTGTGAGAATCGGCTCTGGCGGTTAAGTTAGCGGCTCTTCGTCGCCATAGCTCTTAAAGAAGAAGGAGGGCCAGAAGATCGATGCCGGCACGACTATGAACAGAAGCTAAGTCACACCGAACCCTGACTACTTCTTTCCTTTCATATGAGGTTGTTTCCCTTGGAGATGTTGTTACTTTGTACGGAAAACTTGTACGCAAAAGGGGCTCTCCCGCGATCGGCAACGCCCTTGCTTTGTTTCGAATGCACTCAACAACTCAAGTGGCTGCGTCGAGAGCGGCAGGGTAGCCTTCCGCAATTGGCAACACTCTCGATTCTGACTTGAGTCAAGCTCGACAGTTCGAGCGACCGCGTTAAGGACGGTAAGGTGGTTCGCCCGGCAGCACACATACCCAGCAGGCCAATGGGGATCCGTCCCCAAGGTGCCATCCTGGGCTTACACGTCGGCGAGCCTGCCCAGTTAACGTAGGGTGTACGTACAAAGGAGAATCGAACAAGGAAAATGACGTGCACAAAAGTATAGCAGAGTTATATTACATCAAGTCATTGCTGCAGCGGCGAAGAAGAATGGGGCGCCTAGTCCCGGCGCTGGCCCTCCATCCTCTGGATTTTGTTGATACCGCTGATGATGAGCTTGATACGCTCCTTGAGCGCCGTGAGGTCAGTACCGTCCGGCAAGCTATCCATCGCGGCTTCAAAGTCGAGGTCGGGGTTCCAGTACGCCATCTTGGTGTGGACCTTGGTCATGGCCCCCCGGCAAAGTCGCCGATCCTCCGTGGCCAGCGTGGCTGAGTGAAGATAAGCCAGAGCTCCGAGGACGCCCTCAAAGAACTGGGTCAGCTTGGCGTTGACGGTCCCGCTGCGCTCAGGGGCATACCTCACGTTTGGCATCCCCATAGTGGCCAGC
Organism: Aegilops longissima; assembly: GCA_021605205.1. Classification (NCBI taxonomy): domain Eukaryota; kingdom Viridiplantae; phylum Streptophyta; class Magnoliopsida; order Poales; family Poaceae; genus Aegilops; species Aegilops longissima. The sequence goes on along the minus strand of JAHIAM010003649.1, from coordinate 25,949 downwards.
TGCGTGGTGACCCTGCCGGCGACGTCCTCAAGACGGCTGATCCAACGGTTCTCAGCCTCCACATAATCCTGGTGGGAGGCGGCCTCGTCCGCCAAGAATCGCTTCTCTTTCTCTAGCTCCTTGGTCGATCTCTCCCGGCTGAGATCCTTGACGGAGTCGCTGGCCTCGAGAGCTCCCCCAGCTTGTTGACGATCGCTTCCTCGCGCCTCCATCAAGGCGTTGTTGAGCGTGTTGTTCTCTCGGGACAGCTTCAGACCTGCTCCTTCAGCTCATCCCGCCCACTTCTAGCTCCCTCACCTTGCCGCATGAGCCGTAGATCGGGCATCGAGAGCCCCTTTGTGCCTCTGCTCCAGCTCTTGGGTTCGCCAAGCAACAAGGGTCTCGAGCTCCTCATCCTTGTTGCTGGCATTGCGGCAAGCTTCTCCTCGCAAGCAGCAAGGTCCTCTTCCCGAGAGTCCAACATAGCCTCGGTGCTGAATCCGGACGGCCTCGGCCGCAGCGCCGAGTTCGCCGCCTCCTGGCCTTCTCGATGTCAGCCGTTTCATGGTGAGCTCCACGCTATGCTTGGCCAGCTCCTCCCAAGGGCCTTCGCTCTCGCAAGTCCGGCGGAACCAGGTCTGTGGTCTCAGCCGACGCTTTGAAGTCTCAGATCCGCCTTTGTCCACCGTCACCATCCTGGACTTGGCCATGTCCAGGCGGGCGCGATGGAGCGCCTGGAGTTTCCGGAAGTTGACCCCCATGGCGTGGAGAAGTCGCTCTTCCTGGGAACCCTCGCCACCAACAATCGGTTCATCAACCACCTCGAGCCCGGTGGCGGCGAGCACCTCGCCATCAAAAACCTCCCCTTCAACGGGCGCCCGGGAGCTTGTCGCTCCTGGGAGATGGACAAAGAGGTCGTCGCCCACTTTCAAATACTTGCCGGAGCCAGAGGTTGCCGAGGAAGAAGGTTGATCATCGACCACCTCCTCTTCGGTTGCGGCCTTGTCGGCCTCCCCGGCGGGCCCCTCATTGGCCTCGCCAGCAGAAGCCCCGCCAGTTGCCCCGGCGGCCGCCGTGGCGGCATCCTCGGCAGCATCCTTGGCGGCCTCCTCGGCGGCATCCTTGGCGGCCTCCTCAGTGGCAATCTTGTCGGCCTTCGCCGCGGCCTCCTCGGCAATGTCCCCGACGACGGTGTCCACATCCTCCATGACCACCGAAGAAGGATCTGGGCAACAAAAAAGGCGATGAAGCCAAGAAAAGAAGCAAGAGAAAACAGGACGAAGAACGGGCGACTCACCAAAGGCTCGGCTGTGAAGCGGAAGTCCCTCCTCACAAAGACTGGCGCCGAAGCAAAGCCAGCGGCACCCAAGTTCCCCTCTTCCTCCTCCACGAGCGTGGCTCTCAGATTTGGCGCCTTGCCGGGACACCTCATGGCGTGTGTGGTTGATGGAGGCGGTGTGTTGGGAGTAGCCCTCTGCGGCTCCTCCTGGTGCCGCTCCCCTCCTACAGACCCGACAAGGTCAGAACCAGAGCATCGAACCCCTAACGCATGTCAACACGAGGAGAGTGATGAACTTATGCTAGGGGCTATGCCGGGGGCTGCTGTCCGGGCTGCTCAACACCACCAGTGGCGCCCGTGAGGCACCAGCCAGGGGCTGGCCGCCACGAGGCCTTGGCCCTTTCACCCTCCGGGCTGCGTCTCGTCCCTACAAAGAAGAAAGAAGATCAAGATAAGTGGCACAATTCGGAGGAACATAGATGATAGTAAGGAACAAGGCACTTACTCATCTTCCACCTCCTCCTCTTCCACGGCTTTCCTCTTCCTCCTCGAGCTGAGAGACCCATAATCGAAGGTGACCTCTGCCGGCATCCGAAGTCTCGTGATCCGCCAGGGGTGAGGAAGGCGGAGTCTGGACACACCTGGATGAGGAAGGGGCAGTTGTCTTCTTCTTCTCCATGGCCTTCGTCAGCCTCTTTGCCGCCGTGGCCCTCGTGTGGCACGCAGACCCCTCCAAGGTCAGCTGAGGCCACGCAGCCCTGCCGGGCCGGACCGGCTCGCTAGAGCCAGCCCGCTGCAGGACTCGCGCTCTTCCCGTGGCGGGCGTCGGGCCCGCGGCCCCGGCCTCCTCCGACGACGACTCGTCGGCCGCGTCTTCGACAAGCGGGGCCCCGGTCTCGGCACTGCTGACTTCCCTGGCGACCGCCGCCCATCGGGCAAGCTCCTCCTCCTCCGCGGCCGTCGCGGCCCTGTCCTCCATACCACCGGCACTGCCGGCCTCCGCGACAAGTTGTGCCTCCCTTTCCCGGGCAGCAATGTAGTCTAGTTCCGCCTGGGAGGTGTCCTGGACGAGCAATTTCTTGGCGTCAGCGTTGACATATCCCTCATGCAGAGTGTCGAAGAACTCCTGCACTTGGGCATCGTCCGGCACGACCCAGCTTTGAACGGGGCCATGCGCATTGCAGTCCAGCATCATGGCAATGATGTCGGACCGGCGAGAGTTATTGCACAACGGGACTACTCCCGCCGGCAACTTGAACAAAGGCTTCTTAACAACCTTGCCGGCCTCCACGACGGCCCTTGCAACCTTGCCGGTCCGCTCGACCTCGCCATCATGACCTACGTCAAGTTGAAAGAGTCGCTAGCAGAGGTGAGCATGCCGCATCATGGTGAAATTGTGGTCAAGGTTGGGGCGGAGTCGCATGATGTCAGCAGGATTCGCGAAGAGCCAGGCCGGTGTAACACCCTGGATGTAAACTTCCCCTTTTTGGGCAATATATCAATTTGACCTCATCCTAGTCTTGTGGGTTTTTGTCATGCTTGGCCTCTTTTGTTTGGTTATGTTGGGTTTTTCTTTTCTTGTTTTGCTCCTTTTGCCATATTGCATTTGTGCCTCTTGTCTTATTGCTTTCCTTCTTATCATGTGGTTGTGGTTTTCCTTGCATGTCATGTGGTTGCATGTTTCTTTCTCATCTTGCATTGCCATCTCCTCCTTCCCTCTACTTCTTCCTTTTCCAAGTGCCATATATTTCCTTTCTAAATTAATGTTCATCTTCTCCCTGCAAATCTTGCTCTTTGCACAAAAACTCTCTGCCAAATATCTCCTCATTTGAAGTTGTTATGGTCAGGTTCAAAAATGGCACAAGTTTGAAGCATTTCCAAACTTGCATTATTTTTCTACCTTTAAAAATGTCCATTACAATTTATTTAAATTGTGGAGAATTCCAGGAGTGTGGGGATATTTTCCTTTCGCTCAAAATCTTTTCATTTCTCCCTGTACTTTCTTTTCCCTTCCTTTTTATTTTTAAAAAGGAGAAAAAAGAAGAGAGAGCAGCAGCAGCAGTGGCAGCCCAGCTAACCTCCCCACCTGGGCTCCGGCCTCCCGAGCCGGCCCAACTTTCCCTCAGCCCCGCAGCCCAGGGAGCAGGCGCGCCAGCCCGCTCGCCTCTCCTCCTGCCTTCGCGCACCCACAGCCGCACCTACCCCCGCTGGTTCCCGTCCACGTGGCAGCGCCGGTCCCGCTTGGCAGCGACAGCGCTCTCCCTCTCACCCACCTTTTCCCTCTCCTCTCGCCATCGCCATGGGGACCCCGAGCACGGAGAGCGTGAGCTCGCCTGTCGCCTCTAGCCCCCTTCTTATCCCTCTCCGTCAAACCAACCCTAGGGTTTCCCTCTCCTCTCGCCGCCGCCCTGTGAAGAGAGCCCCAAGTTCGCCGCCCGCTTGCTCCCGAGCGATCTGGAGCGTGGCCTCGCCGCCGGCGCTCTCCTCCGCCACCACGACCCGGGCGGCCTTTGTCCATCTCCTTCTCGTCTGCCTTCGCCCACGACGCCGACTCGGGGCCCGGAGCGCCAAGTTCGTCGACGCCCTGCTTCGGTCTTCTTCTCGGACAGGTTCCCGGCGAAAATTCAGAGCTCGATCTCATCGCCGTCAGCCCGTCTCCGTCGCCGATCTCGTGTCCTAGGGTAAGGAGGTATACCCTATTTCCTCCCTGCTCCTCCCTGTCGCCGTTAGTTCACCTTCGCGTAGGGTCCGGTCCTTGTTCGTGTCGCGCCCGGCGTGCTCCGGCGTGGTTGTAGTTTTGGAGTTTCAGAGTAGTGCAACCGCGCGTGTATGCCGCTAGCCCCGCTCGGGCTTGCCCCCTCAAGATCCCGTGGTGCCCCCCTCGTGCGTGCCCGTCGTGTCCAAGGGAACAGGCCACCGTAGGCGCAGTTGGTCTCGCCGGAGTCGGCGTCCCGTTTCTGTTTTGGGTCCGGCCTGGTAGTTTAGGTCAAGTGGGCAGCACCCCGATCCTACCGAACCTCCTACCGTAGCCGAGCTGGTTGACCCCCCGCTCTCTCACCGCGGCGACTGGTTCGAACCTCAGCGCCTCCCCTTTTTTTTTACTTTCTGTTTTCTGCTTCATCCGTAAGCGCCTCCTCTGCAAAGAACAAAGCAGATAAGGGCCCGAGCCCTTCCTCCTCGATCGCCGCCCGACCAGCCCAGTGGTAGCAGGGCAGGATTCCAACGGGAGACCCGGTTCGAATCCCCGAGGCTGTTTCTTCCCCTTTTATGCCATTTCACTGCCTCTATGACAAGAGGGCCATCCTGTCACCTCTCGGCCCTCCCCTATGCATATTTTTTTCTTTTACCCCCACGTTTCCATTTCCAGCATTGTCTCATTTCTGTTTTAGGCAAGTCCATTTCTGGACATTTCCAAATCTGGAAATTGCCATTTCTGCTAACTTCCATATTAGGCAGGTTTTAACTTAATGATTTTGTGATGATTTCTCTACTGCAACCCTAACATATTATATATGTTTTTGGGGTAGAAAAATCCCACCAACTCAGTGGTGGCATTAGTTTATGCATTTGGGCAAGTTTATGATCGTGTCTTTTTGCATCATGCTTATGTGTTGTCTTTCATGTGCATATTTATTTGCGTCATGCTATGAGGTAGTTTGCACACGTGCATGGCTTTGTTCATCATGCTGTTATCGTAGGTTTCTCACCATTCTTGTTTTGCCCGTCATATCCAATCCGTGCATCCGTTCCCGGTGATCTCTATATCGATTTCTGACGAAATCATCTCATCTTTCCGATGGCATGCTTGGTTTGCCAAGATGATGCCTGGTTTTCCTTTTACCTTCCGGAGCGCACCTAAGCATTGCATATCCCATCCCGCATATTCATGTCATGTTTTGCATCATGTTGATTGTGCATTGCACCGTGATTTACTGTGGTTCCTTGTTTGTGTTGTTGCTTTGGGTAGAGCCGGAGACGAGTACGTGAACGAGGAACCTGTTGAGAACGCCGAGGATCAAGCTTTCGACAACTCGAGAACATTGCAGGCAAGATGACCATACCTCGAAATCACTTCTATCTTTGCTATGCTAGTTGCTCGCTTCTTTTGCTATGCCTATGCTGCGATGCCTACCACCGCTTTATCATGCCACCCATATTGCCATGTCAGCCTCTAACCATCCTTTCCTAGCAAACCGCTGATTGGCTATGTTACCGCTTTGCTCAGCCCTCTTATAGCGTTGTTAGTTGCAGAAGTCGAGGTTTGTTCCTTGTTGAACATGGAGATGTTGTTCCTCTTGGAACATGTTTACTTGTTGGGGATATCACAATATATAAATATATCTGCTATGATTAATACATCTATATACTTGGTAAAGGGTGGAAGGCTCGCCTTATGCCCGGTGTTTTGTTCCACTCTTGCCACCCTAGTTTCCGCCATACCGTGTTATGTTCCTTGATTTTATGCTCCTTACACGGTTGGGTGATTTATGGGACCCCTTGACAGTTCGCTTTGAATAAGACTCGCCCAAAGAAGGCCCAACATTGGTTTTACCATTTGCCACCTAAGCCTTTTTTCCCCGGTTTTCGCGAGCCCGAGGGTCATCTTTATTTTAACCCCCCGACCAGTGCTCCTTCGAAAGTGCTGGCCCGAACCGGCAGATCATGGGGCCACCTCGGGCAACTCGAGGGCTGGTTTTACTCGTGGGCTGACCTATCCAAAGGTGCCCCGAGAACGAGATATGTGCAGCTCCTATCGGGATTTGTCGGCATACCGGGTGGCTTTGCTGGTCTTGTTTTATTGCTGTCGAAATGTCTTGTAGTCCGGGATTCCGAGATTGATCGGGTCTTCCCGGTAGAAGGAATAATCCTTCGCTGACCGTGAGAGCTTATAATGGGCTGTTGGGACACCCCGCAGGTAATATCTTTCAAAGCCGTGCCCGCGGTTATGAGGCGATGGGAATTTGTTAATGTCCGTTGTAGATAACCCAAAGTTGACCTCTATAAAATACACATCAATCGCGGTGTAACCGTGATGGTCTCTTCTCGGAGTCCGGAAGTGAACACGGTGTTGGAGTTATGGATCGACGAAGTAGTTCAGATCACTTCTTGATCACTACTAGTTTCACGACCGTGCTTTGCTTCTCTTCTCGCTCTCTTTTGCGATGTAGCCACCATATATGCTAGTCGCTGCTGCAGCTCCACTTTACTACCTTGTCCTTCCTATAAGCTTAAATAGTCTTGATCTCGCGGGTGTGAGATTGCTGAGTCCCGTGACTCATGTGATACTTTCAACACAGCTTGCAGGTTCCGATGAGACCAAAGGCAGATGATTCCACCGAGCTCAAGTGGGAGTTCGACGAGGAACGTGGTCGTTACTATGTGTCGCTTCCAGATGATCAGAGTGGTGCCTGCTGGGACGATTCGGGATCTGTGTTAGCATTTGGGGTATCTTCTTTATTTTGGTTCCGTAGTCGGACCTTGAGTGTACTCTGAATGATGTATATTTAATTATGTACTGTGTGACGTGGCGATTGTAAGCCAACTATGTATCTTTCCCTTAATTATTACATGGGTTGTGTGAAGATTACCTCACTTGCGACATTGCTTTCAATGCGGTTATGCCTCTAAGTCGTGCCTCGACACGTGGGAGATATAGCCGCATCGGTGGCGTTACAGCCGGCCTCCCCTTGTTATGCAGTGGAGCAATCCGACGGCAGATGAAATCCGCCCCGATCATCTCAAGGGTGAGCCCAGCCTCGGTAAGCCGAAGGATCCTAGTGATGACAGAAGTGAGCTTCTTGTCATCTTCATCAACGTCTCTCCAATCACTCCTACGGACCGGCGGCGCCCGGCGCACCTCGCAGAACGCCGGCGGATCATCCTCTTTAATCCAGCACCACCGGCCCCACCACTCTTCCCACCTCTCCTTCATGGCACCGTCCGGATACGTCCCCTTGCATCTAGGGATCCAGGTGATGCAGCCAGAGATGGCGCCCCCTGTCTGGACCCGAGGGTAGAACTAATGGCGGAAGAGCGCCGTGTTGGGGTGCACCCCGGCGAAACCTTCACAGAGGTGCGCAAAAAGAGCCATGCACGCCACGACGTTCGGAGTAAAATCCAGAAGATGGAAACCGAAAGTATGCATGATGTCACTGAAGAAATGAGAGAAGGGAGGAGAGAGCCCGCAGAAGAAATAATCAACGGAGAAGGGGTACCAATTCGGAGCGGCCTCGGCACTGTCACGAGGGATGATGCGCGTGGCTGGATGCCCCGATTTCTCTCCCCCCGTCTTCACCCCCCACAGGGGCCTAAAGGAGTCCCGGAGCTCGTGTACGTCGACCGTCGAGGGGGAAAAGAAGGCGGATTATGCCCGCTGCACCGCCAACAAGACTTCTCGGTGCCTCCACACTCGGCGTCCTTGGCCCCACCTTACCCCTGGTAGATTTGGGCGCCATGGTGGCTAAGAGGAGAGAAGAACAAGGCAGCAGGACACGGCAACAACAAAGCGATGGCGAAATCTTAGAGAAGAAGGAAAAGGGAGCGGCGGTTCCGAGATTTGAAAAGGCACAGGGGAGGAAGGTAAAGTGAGCAGCGCGCTCGCGGTTATTCCTTTTTTACGGGGAAGGCGCGGGCCGCCTCCTTTCTCTTCCCATTAACTGCGATGTGACGCATGCATACGGGAACCGCCCCACGCATGTCGCCCACGTCACGCATGCCCATCCACGCCACACCGCGCGCGCGGGTCGTGGGAAGCGGAGCGCGCGAATTTTTTTACCGCAGTAAATGCCACCCTACCTGCCCGAGCACCGTTCTGGGCCTAGCCCAACAACGCGTCACGCTTATGTGTGGCCCAGGCCCGGGGGCTCCTGTCGGCGTACAAATAGAGGGTGCACTTTTTGTACCCCTATACCTGTGCACGGGCAATCAGAGCCATGCCCACGGTCGCACCAAGCAGAGCAAGGGAGGTGAGCCAAGGTAAGACCAAAAACCACAAGAAGCGGAGGAACGAAGCAGGCTCCCCCGGCAAGACCCTTGTCGGGGACAGCTTTGGCAGCCCCGGCAAGACCCTTGCCGAGGCGGCTCGCCCCACACCAACGGAGCGAGTCACCCTTGAGCCCGCAACCTCTAGCGTAATCTACCACGCTGAGGCAAGGGCTCGGAGACACCTCCTTGGTGGCATGCAGATCTTCGCCAAGACAAATAAAGCAACGACAAGGACCAAGGCCACAAGGATCGGATGGGCGGCAGGTTTTCCCGGCAAGGACCCTTGCCGAGGCAGCCTCAGCTGCCCCGCAAGACCCTTGCCGGGGCAGCCACCCACGCCAGCCGAAGCGAAGCACCTTGAGCCCACCAATGCTCAAACAGACGATTGGGACAGGGGCTCGGGAGGCACCTCCGTGGTGGCATGCAGATCTTTGTGAAGACAAAAAATAGTCAAGATCAAGTGAGGATAGGAAGGCAATCATCCTCACCGAAGAAACCCACAAGACCCCCGGCAAGGTCCTTGCCGGGGACGCCTATGCGCCACGGCAAGACCCTTGCCGGGCCACCCAAAGAAGGCCCTCGCCAGCGCTGCCAAACAGGTGGCCGCCAGCCCGCACCAACCAAGTTTCCACCGCTGCTCACATGCAATCGCCGACCCAACCAGCTGGCAGGCACTGCGTGGCAACATGCAGCCCTTCATGGAGGCTCCACCACCGTGCCACCTCAGCTGCCTGCCTGCCTACATGGCACCGCATGCATCGCTGGCCTAGGCACATGTCGAAGCAAGGAGGACCGGCGACGGATGGGACGGGCCTCGCTCCCGTCCCCGATAAAGCAAGTGGACACCTAAGCAATGCATTAAATGCATCTTGTCCTGTAATACGAGGGAGAACTCGCGCACTGCATCTTTTCCACCTCCTCGCTGCCACTGTGGCGACCCCTTTTTCTATAAAAGGAGGCCCGAGGCGACCAGGAAAAGGATTCGAGCTTTTTGGAGCTCGTTACACCCCGTAGCTGGCTCAAGAACTTAGAATACATCCACCAAAGCAGGACTAGGGTTTTACGCATCCTCGCGGCCCGAACCTGGATATACGAACCGCGTACTCTCTGTCAGATCCGCTCTTCTCTCAACCCCGCGCCCCGCAACCGTTGTAGGGATCCTTGTGATCCCATAGGTGTCGTTCCCACCGGCATTTCCTCTCCCCCACTTCACAAAAATTTGCCGTTTTATTCGCCCTTTTTTTCGTTCGCCTTTTTCTCGTTAGATCTCTTTTTTGCTTGTGTTGCCATGTGTCTTCTGTTTGCTTGCATCTTTGCTTGCTAAAAATCTATTGATATGGATCCTCATCCACTTGCTAATCTTTTCAAAAGATCCAATTATGATGAACAAATTGCCAGTGAATTGAGTTCACTAGATTATATTTATGAAGTTTTGATTGAGATTCATGAATCTGAAAATTGTGATGAAGTGTTAAATGGATGAATTTATAAAGTGATTCATGATAGCTCCTTGAATGAAAAACATGATTGCAATGATGTTATTGTAAATTCTATTAATGTCAATTGTGTTAGTGATATGCAAAACCCCAAGCTTGGGGATGCTTGTTTTGTTATGTCCACTACTTGTTGCAATGATCATGATTGGGGTGATAATAATTCTTATGATCTTGAAAATTTATTTAAATCTCGTGATGATTATGCTTGCGATAATGTTAAATGTGGTTTTGGAAGAGTGTCAACTTATAATCCCACTATTTTGGAAGAGTGTCAACTTTGCATGCATGTGGATCATGAAGAGAATATTTTATGTGATAGCTATATTGTTGAATTTGATTATGATCCTACATCTAATTATTATGAGAGAGCAAAATATGGTTGTATAAATTTTCATGTTACTAAATTACCTCTCGTTATGTTGAGAACATTAATGTTTTATTCCTCTTCTTTGCATATGTTAGATGTTTTTTGTCTTGATAATTTGTTTGCTTATAAAATTCCTATGCATAGGAATTATGATAGACTTAAATGAGTTTGTCACATGTATCATGATGCTCTCTTTGTGCTTCAATTCTTATCTTTTATGTGAGCATCATTGAAATCTTATGCCTAGCTAGGGGCATAAAACGATAGCGCTTGTTGGGAGGCAACCCAACGAATAAACTTTATTTTTGCTTTTTTGCTTTATGTTTTTGAGTGTTTGCACAATTATTTTATTGTTATTATTGTGTTTTTGTGTTTTAATTAGTGTTTGTGCCAAGTAAAGCCTTTAGGATCTTCTTGGGTGATAGTTGCTTGATCTTGCTAAAAAACAGAAATTTTCGCGCTCACGAAAACAATTCTCATTTTTAACCAGAGCGTGATAAAATACCAATTCCTTTTGAAGAATATTAATATACAAATTTCCCAGGTCGTCCTATTTTTAAGAATTTTTGGAGTTTCAGAAGTATTCGAAATATCCAGATTGCTACAGGCTGTTCTGTTTTTGACAGATTCTATTTTCTTTGCGTGGTGTGCTTGTTTTGACGATTCTATGGTTTTCTTTGATAAGTTTTTGCCATAGAAAAGTTGGAATACAGTAGATATAATGCAATAATAAAATATGAATTGGTTTGATACATTACTTATAGTAGTGATTTGCTTTCTTATACTAACGGATCTCACGAAGGTTTTGTTGAGTTTTGTGTGATTGAAGTTTTCAAGTTTTGGGTTATCTTACGATGGATGAAGGAATAAGGAGTAAGAAGAGCCTAAGCTTGGGGATGCCCATGGCATCCCAAACTATTACCCAAAGAGAAGCAAGCAACTAAGCTTGGGGAAGCCCCGAGTGGCATCCCCTCTTTCTTCTAACGACCATCAGTATTTTACTCGAAGCTATATTTTTATTCATCACATACTATGTGTTTTGCTTGGAGCGTCTTGTATGATATGAGTCTTTTCTTGTTTTGTTTTGATTTTTGAGTCTTGAATCCTTGCTGGACACACCTATTTGAGAGAGTCAAAATTATGCCATGACTTGTTAGAACTGCTCTCTATGCTTCACCTAAATTTTTATGAGCTATGAAATTGCTCTAGTGCTTCACTTATATCTTTTTTAGCACGGTGTGCTTAGTTATTTTTGAAGTAATGATCTCTTGCTTCACTTAGATTTATTTGAGAGTTAGTAATTTATTTAAGAAATTCTCTCTCGCTTCATTTAAATTAATTTGAGAGAAAGAACTAGTATGCTCATGATCTTCACTTATATTTGTTGGAGCTTATCAAAAGCAACACATGAACATTAGTCCCAAAGTGATATATCCAAGAAGGATATAATAAAAACTTTCATTAAGATCATTGGACAAAATAAACTTGATTCCTTGTAATAGTTTTGAGATATGATGATGTGATATGTGAGTCATGTTGATGAGTAATTGTGCTTTAGTAAGAATATTGGTGTTAAGGTTTGTGATTCCCTATGCAAGCACGAAAGTCAATAATCATACAATGAAATTATATCCTACTTGTGGTGCATTATTCGGTGTTAATTATGTTTAATGCTCGCTTATGATATTATTCGTTTCTTGGTTGGTCGCTTCTCAATCTTTTGCTAGCCTTCATTTTGCACTAAGTATGATCACTACTTGTGCATCCAAAACCCTTTAAACTAGTTTTGCCACATGAGTCCACTATATCTACCTATATGTGGTATTCTTTTGTTGTTCTAAGCAAATTTGTATGTGCCATCACTAATTTTCAAAATAAACTTCTCTTTTGTCTGTTCGTACCGCTCGCGAGGCGGTGAGGGGTGGCTAATATTTTCCATGCTAGATGTGTTATTCTCATGATGAGTGTTTATTCACTTGTCATTGCACGAGAGTAAGGAAATGGTATTTGGGATGCCCAGTCCCGAAACGAAAAATGAATTTACTTTATGTTGTCAAATAATAAATTCCTTGGAAAGTGTTGGTATGGAGGGCACCCATGGATACGGTTAGCCATGGGAAGTGGAAGTATGGTGGAAAAAGGAATAAACTTTAATTTCTGTTTGAGAACCGCCTATGATATATCTAGCATGGAAAGTGTTGGGAACTCTAAGTCGTTTTTGTTGGTGGGAAAGGCACACCTCCAAAAATGTTTTTATCTCTATGTTTTTCGCTTAGAGCTCTGGCACCTCTACAAATCCCTACTTCCCTCCGCGAGGGGCCTTTCTTTACTTTATGCAACTTTTATTTTGAATTTGAGTCTCCATCTTCTCTTATAAAAGCACCAACTAGGAGGCACTATGATCATATTTGAGTATTTAAGTTATCATGTAAAAACTAGACTATTGCTTTGAATCATATAAAAGTCCAAATGTCCATGCTACAAAGAAAAGAATAGGAGCTGACATGTTAGGCAACATTCCACAACAAAAAATCTGTTTTTATCATTTACCTACTCGAGGACGAGCAGGAATTAAGCTTGGGGATGCTGATACATCTTCAACATATCTATAATTTTTTATTGTTCCATGCTGTTATATTATCATTCTTGGATGTTTTATAATCATTTCATAGTCATTTTATATCATTTTTTGGTACTAACCTATTGACATAGTTGTCGGTGTCAGAACCGGCGGATCTCGGGTAGGGGGTCCCGAACTGTGCGTCTAAGGCGGATGGTAACAGGAGGCGGGGGACAAAATGTTTACCCAGGTTCAGGACCTCTCGATGGAGGTAATACCCTACTTCCTGCTTGATTGATCTTGATGATATGAGTATTACAAGAGTTGATCTACCACGAGATCGTAGAGGCTAAACCCTAGAAGCTAGCCTATGGTATGATTGTTCTTGTCCTCTTTAACTAAACCCTCCAGTTTATATAGGCACCAGAGGGCTAGGGTACACAGTCGGTTACAAGGAGGAGATCTACATATCCGTATTGCCAAGCTTGCCTTCCATGCCAAGGAGAGTCCCATCCGGACACGGGGCGAAGTCTTCAATCCTGTATCTTCATAGTCCAACAGTCCAGCTAAAGGATATAGTCCGGCTGTCCGAGGACCCCCTAATCCAGGACTCCCTCAGTAGCCCCTGAACCAGGCTTCAATGACGATGAGTCCGGCGCGTAGATTGTCTTCGGCATTGCAAGGCGGGTTCCTTCTCCGAATACTCCATAGAAGATTTTTGTGACGCCCCCGATTCAATCGTACACTAATCATACACGCAAACGTGTACGATCAAGATCAGGGACTCACGGGAAGATATCACAACACAACTCTAAAATAGAATAAGTCATACAAGCATCATAATACAAGCCGAGGGCCTCGAGGGCTCGAATGCAAGTGCTCGATCATAGGCGAGTCAGCGGAAGCAACAATATCTGAGTACTGACATAAGTTAAACAAGTTTGCCTTAAGAAGGCTAGCACAAACCGGGATCAGATCGAAGAGGCGCGGGCCTCCGCACAGGATCCTCCTAAACTACTCCCAGTGCGCCGCCGGCTGCACGTAGTAGTAGGCACCTCCAGTGTAGTAGGAGTCGTTGTCGATGGTGGCGTCTGGCTCCTGGACTCCAGCATCTGGTTGTGATAACCAGAAGAAAGGAAAGGGGGAAAAAAGGGGAGAGAAAGGAACCGTGAGTACTCATCCAAAGTACTCGCAAGCAAGGAGCTACAATACATATGCATGGGTATATGTGTAAAGGGCCATATTAGTGGACTGAACTGCAGAATGCCAGAATAAGAGGGGGATAACTAATCCTGTCGAAGACTACGCTTCTGGCAGCCTCCGTCTTGCAGCATGTAGAAGAGAGTAGACGGAAGTCCTCCAAGTAGCATCGCATAGCATAATCCTACCCGGCGGTCCCCTCCTTGTCGCCCTGTTAGAGAGCGATCACCGGGTTGTATCTAGCACTTGGAAGGGTGTGTTTTATTAAGTATCCGGTTCTAGTTGTAAACAAGGTCAAGGTACAACTCCAAGTCATCCTGTTACCGAAGATCACGGCTATTCGGATAGATAAACTTCCCTGCAGGGGTGCACCACATAACCCAACACGCTTGATCCCATTTGGCCGGACACACTTTTCTGGGTCATGCCCGGCCTCGGAAGATCAACACGTCGCAGCCCCACCTAGGCTCAACAGAGAGGTCAGCACGCCGGTCTAAATCCTATGGCGCAGGGGTCTGGGCCCATCGCCCATTGCACATCTGCATGTTGCGACGGCGGCCGGAAGCAGACCTAGCCTAGTACGTCAGGAAGGCTTCGGCTGATACCACGACGTCGAGTGCCCACAACTGTTCCCGCGTAGCTGGTTAGTGCGTATAGACCAAATGGCCAGACTCAGATCAAATACCAAGATCTCGTTAAGAGTGTTAATGATGTAACCGCGGACACCGACCAGGGTCAGGCCCACCTCTCACCTAGGCGGTCTCAACCTGCCCTGTCGCTCCGCCACAAAGTAACAGTCGGGGGCCGTCAGGAACCCAGGCCCACCACTACCGGGATGGAGCCACCTGTCCTTTCAGCCCCCTCATCAGAATCACTTGCAGGTACTCAACGAGCTGACCCGACTTTAGTCACCACATGTGTCATCTATATAAAGTATATAGTATATACCCGTGATCACCTCCCTAGTGATCACGGCCCGATAGTATAGCATGGAAGACGGACAGGAATGTAGGGCCACTGATGGAACACTAGCATCCTATACTAAGCAAGAGGATAAAGGTGTAAGGGTAACAAGCTAGTAGTAACAATGACAAAGGCTATGCAGCAGAATAGGATTAACCGAAAGCAGTAACATGCTACACTACTCTAATGCAAGCAGTATAGAGAAGAGTAGGCGATATCTGGTGATCAAGGGGGGGCTTGCCTGGTTGCTCTAGCAAGTAGGGGTCGTCAACAATGTAGTCGGCTCAGGCACCACAGCAGCGGCGCGCGGTCTCGTAGTCTACCAGAGAGAAGAGGGGGAAGAAACAATGAATACAATGCAAACAGATGCGTAACGATGCATGACAAAGCAAACAACGGTGTTAGGTGTGCCCTAACGCGGTAGGTGGAGATACCGACGAAAGGGGGAAACATCCGGGAAAGTACCCCCGGTGTTTCGCGTTTTCGGACAGATGAAACGGAGGGGGAAAGTTGCGTGTTTTCTATGCTAGGGATGTGTGGTGGTCGAACGGGCTGCGTATCCGGATTCGTCTCGTCGCTCTAAGCAACTTTCATGTAGAAAGTATTTTCATCTGAGCTACGGTTTATTTTATATGATTTTCTAAAATTTTAAATCATATTTAGAATTTATTTAATTTATTTAATTCAACATTATCTAGAATAGTGTTTGCTGACGTCATCATGACGTCAGGAGCCAACAGGGCGTTGACTGGGTGAAACTGACGTGTGGGTCCCGTTCGTCATTGACTAGACTAACTAATCACGATTAATTAGTTTAATTAGTAGTTTAGTTTAATTAATCAAAATTAATTAAGTTAACTAATTAATTATTATTATTATTATTATTATTATTATTATTTATTTCTAATTCCTTTTATATATATATAATGTTCTGGGGCTGTGGGGCCCGTTTGCCATAGGCTCATAGGGGCCTAACGGGCATGCTGGCGCAGCAGGGTTACTGGCGCGCCCGTCTGGCGCACGCCCGAGGCACGCTTGGCGTGGCGCCATGCGGCAGAGCCAACGCGGCCTGAGGGTGGTCAGGCGCGCCTGGGCGCCGATGGTGGCAGGGCAGCGCGCGCGCGAGGCCGCTAAGGGCGCTAGGATGGTGCTTGGCAGCAGCGGGACGCATCCGCGGTGGCGTGCACAGGGAGTAGAAACTTCGGGATGGGGTTCTCACGATCGTTGGTGAGAAGGGGGGCGTCGTGGTTCGAGGTAGTCCGATGGGGAGGCGGTCGGGGAGGTCCGGCGAGGCGACACCTGCGACGGGGTCGGAGCGGGCGGCGACCGGCGGATCTATCCGAGGAAGAAGATCGAGGGTGACGGCGTTGAGGCCCCCCTGAGTCGGTCCAGTGCGGGGATGAGGCGGCTGGAATGGGCGACAACGACGAGCGCCAAGGCTGCGAGCCTGGCCCCGACGCGGTCAGGCGCACGGGCAAGGAGGAGGCCGGTGGCGCAAGGCGATGGCTAGCCGCGAGGAGGCAACTGGTCTCCGGCAAGGTCGGCTGGTGCGGGGTGCGGCGGAGGAGGTTGGCGAGATCGCCGGTGGGAGGTAGGAGGCGCACAGGGCGAGGTGGGGCGCTGCCCTGCGCGAGCGCGGGTGTGTGGCGGCGCGTGTGGAGCGAGGGGGAGAGGAACGGGGTTGGGGCTCTAGGGTTCGGGGGGATGCATAGGTAGGCCATATAGGCCAGGGTGGGGTGTGCCGGCTGGCTGGCTAGTTGGGCCTCACGGCCCAGCGGGGGAGGGGGGAACTGGTCTTTTGTTCTTTTTTTGTTTTCTTTTGTTTTGTTTTGTATTTTGTTTTCTGTTGCACTTTTAACAATAACAATAATCCATTTTTGTAAAATGTGTGGCTGGTCTTAATATTTAGTATTCAACATACCTCACTGTCATTAAAAGTTCGGGAGTGATTAGTAGTTGTTTTCGTATTTTTATTAAGTGGAAATGACCTAAATGCGGCGGTCTTGGTTACCGTTTTTATATCCAGGGGCATTTTAAACCTTTAGAAAAATGTTGATTGATGCACGACAATTATCTAAGGAATAATTACAACCTAATGAACATTTTTAATTCATTGTTTTATGAAACTATAATTTGATTTGTTATTTGAATTTGTATTTGAACTAATTTTGAAACGAGCGAGGTTTAGCAAAATTTTAATTACGATGACCTGGCATCATTAACAAGGATTTACTGTAGCTTAACTATCGGGGTGTCACAATTTTGAACACAAAAATAGTGTCTGGCTCTGCAAAACAAATTCCACATACCATCGTAGAGAGAATAATACTTCCACAAGTCTAGGCTGCAGATACATTCTACAACATGACATCATACTGCGGCCCGGTCATTATTCGAACCGTTTTTCTCAACCAGCCACTGCACATATTGTGAGGCGGTTTTCTTGGCATGTCTTATCGAAGCAGAGATCATGTCCCCTTATCACGGGATTCTCATCAATACGGGTGTGGGTAACCCAACCGCACCATTAATTACGGTGCTTGGGGAACAAGCGAATTTACCAGGCAGGTGGGGAGGCATATAGTTTCATCCGCCCTTATAAAAGGACAGGGATTCCTCTTTTTACCCACGCCATCTTCCTCCTTGCTCATCCATTTTGCGCACTCGAGCTCCAAAGACCCAAGTTCGCATTTCCTCCTCAAACCACTCCAAGTATGTCCGGAGCGGGAGGCAAGTGGATGGTCTCCTCCGTTACGGAGGAGCACATCACAAAGCTACGGGGAGCAGGATATCTGGCCGCGGATATTGCACACCGGCTGCCAGATGCGGGGCAGATCGTCCCTACTCCAGAACCCCTTGAGAGGGTGGTTTTCCTTACCCACTTCGTCCACGGACTGTGATTCCCCCTCCACCCGTTTGTCCACGGGCTCATGTTCTACTATGGGCTGGACTTTCATGATTTGGCCCCCAATTTCATCCTCAACATCTCGGCGTTTATCGTCGTGTGCGAGGCCTTCCTCCACATCAAGCCCCACTTCGGCATGTGGCTAAAGACCTTCAACGTTAAACCGAAGGTGGTGGTCGGCTAGCAAGCGGAGTGCGGAGGCGCCATGGTGGGCAAAATGCCTAACGTCACCTGGCTCGAAGGCTCCTATGTGGAGACCATAAAGGGGTGGCAATCGGGGCGGTTCTACATCACCGAGCCGTGCGACACCAACTGGGTGGCGGCCCCCAAATTTCGACCCGGAATCCCCATGCGGCTCACCTCCTGCAAAGAGAAAGGCCTATCCTGGGGTTCCTCGGCAGAGCTGACCGGACTCCAGACCTGCGTCAAAAACATGATGAGCAAGAAAATCAAGCTCATCAACGTGGTCCAATTCATGCTCTTCCGCCGGATCCTCCCGTGTCAAAGACGGGCATTCAGTTTGTGGGAGTTCGACCCGGCCGAGCCCAGACACCGCGAGCTCTTGACACAACGCTGGGGCGTCTGGAGGGTGCTGTTCAAAGGCGCCAGGTACCTCCTCCCTTACCGAGGACCGCGACTCGGCGCAAAAGCTTCACGACAATCCGGTAAGCCTTTTACATCTCATAAGATGTTCTTTTCCCAATATAACCGTCTTGCGAGATATAAGCCTCCGCGCTTTTAACAGGACTGGGTAGCGGCAATGAGCAGATCGATTATCCGGCTCCTTGCCCGAAGATCCGCAGATGCTCTCCTAACGGAGATGCTTTGGTTCCGCGCATATATGAGGTGCGGAGAAGAGGCCAAGAAGAAGGCCACGGGGACCGGGAAGGGTCTCGGTGCAAGGTTATATCGGACTCATCGTCCGAAAACACTGAGTGCACTCCTCCTGGCGAGGAGGAGGGAGATTCTCCCCCGCCGGGGACAAGAAAAAAAATGCCGCCCCATCAGGGGAGGCCGAAGGGTCCAAGAAGGGAAGGACCCTCCTCCCGGACTGCTCCACGACGGCCGCTTTCGGCGACGAGGAGTGGTTGCCCAGGAACAAGCCCCTGGCGAAGTCATGAGTATCCGGATACCCTAACAATTCTTGGTACGTCTTATTGTACTGTTTCTTATCACGCCGCACGTGATTATGCAGCCCCTTCCAAGCCCACATCAACGTATCCTCGTCGGATGATTCTTTGGGCCCGTCGGACCTGAACAGCGATTCACTTCCGACCGCCTCCTCCCCTCGCCCTACGGACAACGTCAAGGTGTTGTCTCGAAGAGAACCGAACCAAGGGGAGGTAGTCCTGGAGTCGCCACAAGGCGACATTCCGGTTTCTTGCGCCGAGAACAAGACTCCCATAGGCTCTGATGACGGGGGCAGCAAATTCCGCCCCCAGCCGAATACTGCGCCGGAACCTCCAATTGTTCCAGACTCTGTCAGGCAACCACTCACTAAGAGGGGCAAGCCGCCTGTGCTGATGGCCTCTGTCCATCCAGAGTCATTGGACAACTTGTTGGAAGCGCTTCGAGGCGCTTCCATCAACGAAGAGCACAGCACTATCATGAGTGTGGTGATCGAGAAGGTTTGGTCCACCAAAAGCGGACTGACTGAAGCCTGTGCGAGCCTCCTAACAGGCTTCGAGGTGAGTGATCAAATTATGAGAAAATGTTACAGCAAATACAATAGCCCCTGATGCTCTGTTTGGTGTTCGCAAAGAAAGGCCGAAGAGAGGATCAAACAATAACCACATGATTCTAATCAGAATATGTCTATGTGCATATGCAGGCTTCACTGCTGGCCGCTGTCGCACGTACTGCAGAGGTCGCTGCACTGAAGCAGGACCTTGAGCGGTCCAAGGAAGAGCTCGGCCTTACCAAGAGGCAGCTCGAAGAGAACAATGGTAAGCTGTCGGCGTTCTGGGAACGGGGGTCCCCAGACTTGCCTGCCTGCGGCGTGCGGCGTAGCACAAAGGGGGGGGCCCAGCACGGCCCATCTTCATCAACACAAGCTCAAGACCCTCGCGAGGGGCCAAGCCTCGCGGGGCGGACGACAGGGGGCTTCCTCAAGCACGGCCTCATCAGGCTGGCTCGCGAGGAGGCGGAGAGATCAAGGCGGGGTACCTCACGAGGTTCCCATGACGCAAGCCATGACGACCAAGGCGCGCCAGGCGCCAGCCAGCGCAATGTCCTCCTTTCCTCTTTGGTGCAAAGGGAGCAAGCGCAGGCGAGAGCATCAAGCAAAAGGCGTCCATTTCGTTGCAACAAGACCAAGACCAGCCCAGCGGCGGAAGGAAGTCATTGTGGATCCCAAGTCAGCGTCACCACCAAAGCCTTTGACAAAGCGAGGACCAACTTCATCGGGATAAGTGTACCAGATGTTCCCCTTCAAAATGGCCAATTGTTGGCGCCCTTCCCGCTCAATATTTGGGAAGAGGCCCAGGGCCTCTGCCTATAAATAGGACTAGCCTCCCACAGGGTAGGAAGAGCTCGATCTGGTAGGGGAAGCAATCAAGAGAGAGAGAAAGAGAGAGAGCGACTGAACTCCTCCAAGCAGTTCATCGCCCGGCCAAGAACAGACCCTCGCGAGGTTGTTCTTCCTTGTATTGTTCATCACCATCAGACCAAGAGGCAATCCACCACACCACAAACTAGCGTAGGGTATTACACCACAATGGTGGCCCGAACTAGTATAAACCTTGTGTCTCTTGTGTTCTTCCTTTAAGTAGTTTAGATCCAAGCGAGGCGGGGGGTGCGGTAGGTAGAGGCGAGATCTCAGCGTGCACCCCAAAGTTCAAACCTCAAGGGTCTGCGGAACCGAAATCCGACATTTAGGCGCGCGGTAAGTGCGCCGAATTAAATCTCCGCCGCCATGTTCTCCGTCGACCTCGCATCCATGTCGATGCTCGCTGGGCCCGCGCACCGCGCCGAGCCGCCCTCGCTTCTCGCGTGTGAGCGGCTCCGTCGGTGGCGCCCTCATCGATCGCCGTCGCTTCTGCCGTCAATGCCGCCACCGGCCCGGTGGGGAAACGAAGCAAGCATCGTCCCAAAGATCCTCCGTGAGGCAAGGCGGCCGACTGCTACCCCTTCGCCGCCTTCGCTGGTTCTTCGTCTCGCGCATTCGCGCGCCCATGGAGGCTCGAGCTGCGCTCATCGCGGCGAATGAGCTCCTGCGCTACAAATCGATCGGCGATGTCTCGAAGAGTGGCTCGACCGAAGTCGCCCGAGCCTCGTCCAGCGCCCTTGAAGGCTCCCCGCGTCGTCCGTCCACACCGCCAGACCTGCCTGCTGCTGGCGGCGAAGCTCGGGCGCCACGCTGCCTCCTCCTCAATAAGGCGCCTGCCCCCCAGGCGCGTAGTCCCTGGTGGAACCCGCTCCGTCCGGCACCGGGCCAAGAGCAGAGCTGCTGAAGTCCTCGCCGCAAGAAGCTGCCCGAGTGCTCCCGCTCCAGCCTTGTCGCGACCACGCCCTGCTCCAACACGCCAGAGACCCGCTGCTCCCAGCTGCAGCGCATGGGGACCCGCAAGACCAAGCTCTTTGTCACCCAAGGCCTCCCGTGGCCACAGCAGGCTGCCGTGCCTTCACCACCGAGCTGTGCAGCGTTGCGTGGCCCGGCAAGTTCAAGCCAGACCTGCCTCCTCGCTACGACACGGTATGGCCGACGACCAAGAGAGTTCCTCCAGCTCTACGAGCTGGGCATCAAGCCGCCAACAGAGACGCAGAAGGTCATGGCGAACTGGTTTCCCATGGCGCCAAGGACGGGCCCACACTGCTCCCGAACTCTGCCTCTGCATGATCTCTCCTGGACGAGATGCGCACCGCTTCATCGCCAACTTCCAAGGTACTCGTGGATCGCCACCCGCTGACAGAGGCTTACATGCGCCAGATCAAGCAGCAACCAGGAGACCCTACAGAATACATCCAGCGCTCAACAACGCACGCCTCAAGATTCCAAAGGTGACCGAGGAGGCCATCATCTCCGCTTTCTCCGACGGCAGCGCGACGTCAAGATGAAGGAGGAGCTGGCGATGCATGAAGACTTGTGCACTTCCTTGAGCTGTTCAACTTGAGACCAAGTGCGCCAGGTCGAGGAAGGGCGCCTCTCCTCGAGCTACCCGCCGCAGCACTCCGTAAGATAAGAAACCCAAGGCCAAGGATGAAGCGCAAGGGGCTGCCGTGCTCGCAGCAGACCGACACCAAGCGGGCAGAGATCAGCCCGAGTCTTCCAAGGGCAGTCGAGACTCGTGGTACCACGACCTCCACACCCACAACACCAACGAATGTCAAGAGCTCCGAGCCGCAAGCGAGAAGGAGGATCGACGACGCCCCCGACCGCAGCGACGGGCTACGGCCGAGGAGGAGGAAGGAACGCAGACGCTGAAGACCGCGCCTCGCCAAGGGTGGCGCGACTCAACCACGCGAGGACTGGCCAGGACCTGGCCACGCGAGGGAGGCCGAGGGATCAGCCTCAGCGAGGATCGCCCATAAGGCAACGCAGCCTCCCTCCTCTCGCCACCGCAGCCAAGGAGAAATGAAGACCATCATCAATACGAGGGGCTGGGGCTTCAGAGCTGCCACATGATCGCTCAGATCTTGGGCGGAGCTCAAGCCCAGCCTCTCAACGCATCTTCAAGCGGTTCGCCCGCCAAGGAATGCAGTCCTCCCAAGCTCGGGCCACACACCCCTCAGTGGTCCGCGGCGCCATCATGTTCAGCTCAGCCGATCACCGGCGTGCGGTCACATCCGAGTCCTCCTGGCGCTTTGCTCCCCCAATCATCGCAGAACGCAGTAGTCACCAAGACCCTCATCGATGGCGGGCAGGGCTCAATGTCCCGTCTGTGGGAACGCTCAACAATCTCCAAGTGCCTTACAATCAGCTTCAGCCCACCAAGCCTTTCTCTGGGTCACCGACGGCTCCACGGTCCCGATTGGGCAGGTTCGCCCCCCGTCACCTTTGGGCGCGCTGGACAACCACCGCACCGAGCTCATCGACTTTGACGCCGCCACATTCGCTTCGCCATACAATGCCATCCTCGGTACCCAGCGCCGGCCAAGTTCATGGTCAGAACTCCACCATGGCTACAACGCCCTCAAGATGCCGTGAAGTGGCGGAGTCATCATGGTGCCTTGCGAAGAGAAAGACGCGGTGCTCCTCGAGCGAAGCCTTCAGCCGCATCACCGAAGACCCGGATCGCGGAAGCAGTGTGGCTTCCGAGACCGCCCCAAAGAAGAAGAAGACATCGTCCGCCTGCCCTCGTGGTCCGCGCACCTGTGGGGGAACCTCCTTCTATCGTGATAGGAAAGCGCCTGCCTGCCCTCCTCGTGCAGGCTCGGGCCTCTCGGAGGGCCACCGACCTTGCTAAGGTCACGAGGAAGGCGCTTGGGCACCACTTGGAGGCGAGTTTCAAGCACGCTTCCCTCAAGAAGGAGCAGGCAAGGAGGGCCGAACCTCGTGGAGTTCTGCCGCCAAGATCATTCAGAGCGCAGGTCAAGAGTCATGAGCGGCAGCCGCTAGCTTACATCAGTGAGCTCCCCATCCAGCGAGGATGGTGGGCTGCGCGTCAGATCGACATACCAGGCTCAACCGAGCCGCCTCAGGGCGCCAAGGTCCACCTTACACGCCTACGTCAGATGCCCACGGCTTGCCGAACGCTGGCCACACGCCGCCACGCCTCATGAGGAGCATCCCGAGGCTCAAGAGGCCAGCGCCGCAGCCCCTCGCAGAGATGGAGATGGTCCACGAGGAGCCACTCAGCGCCCCGAGCCTCCCGAGGCCCCCGAGCCTGGGGCTCGTGAGGATCGGCCCCGCAGCCCACCGAGTCTGCTGCACCAACACCCTTCGCCTTCAACGCTTATCAGTGACATATTTCAAGTTTCATTTAGCCGGGAGCGCCCCTGTGGCTGCATTATTCCTGCATCAGTGGGTCCGCTCCTCGCGGCGGTATCCTTTACTTCATGTTCCTAGCTTATCTCGTTGGGGCGCCTTCGGCTGCATCATCCCCAAGTCGCCGGGCGCACCGGCGGCATGTATCCTTCTTATGCTTATTTCGGTCATGCGCTCGACCCATCATGCTTGTTATTTGTTGCCAATCCATGGCACCTTTTCTTCGTTTCATTACGCCGCTGCACGCTAAGGGGGTACCGAGCATCGCGACTCAGTGGCTCCCATCGCTCTCCAAATTTCGCCTCCGCCTTGTCCACGGTGACGCAACTGGCATACCAACGGACGCCGAGACCAGCTCGAGGGTCGGACCCGAGGACGAGAGCCGCGGCATTCAACCAAATCTGCAAGAACACATCACAAGATAAGGCTCAGCGTCAGCGCAACTCGCTTTGGAGGTAGGGGTCCCCGTGAGACCTGCTGCTGGCTCACGGGTGCCCAGATACACCTCGTCGGGCCCTACCGCTGCCCGCCACGCGGTCGTATGGGCTGTACATGCCTGGGGCTCCCGAGGGGAGCCCTCCCACGCACTGGGAAGCACCATGCTCCGCTGGCGGGACGACGACACCGCCGAGGAGCAGCTATGCCCGTTACATACGAAGCGCTGGCGTTCGGCCGGTGATAAACAACTAAGGGTGGCCCCCGGCTGCATCAACCTCGTGGAGCCCGAGCTTAGTGTCCGCCTCATCGCAACGCCCTCAGAGTGTCGCGAGGGGCTGGGCACGGGCTGCGCCTGGTCACGCCTGCACGCACGCCACCCAGCCTGTGCCCCTCGGCCCGGTTCGTCACACGCCCTCCCCCCGAGCGGAGCCAAGGTACGCAGGCCGCTTGAGCGTTAAGGGGACTCTCGAGCATCGCGACTCAGAGCCTAACTGGTCACATAGCCTCACCCTTAGTTCCTAAGGGCTAACGGCGGTTGAGGTATGCGCGGGTCGGCTCGCAGACGAGAACGGTAGATCCACCCACATCTCACCTCCCTACTTGTTGTTCGTGCGCGCCAAGGGGGACTCTTGAGCATCGCGACTCAGAGCCTAACTTGTCACGTAGCCCCTCACTCCTTGGTCCCGCCCTGGCTTCCGGGTCGGGCTAACGGCGCCGAGGTATGCGGGGCAGGGCTCACGGGCGAGAACATAAGCAAGTAGGAAGGAAAAGCGCAAATTTCAAGGAATTCAAAAGCAAATATTACAGTCCATAATCAAGTATCACAACGCCAAATGTAAGTTTAAACGCCTCCCCGAGGCTTGATGCATGTGCAGGAATTAAAAGCAGAGCAGGAGCCACAATGAGTCACTTGTCGGCGGGTGGAGCTGCGCTGAGCGGGTTCGCTTTGTGGAGCCGCAGGGTTGGCGCGCCCGCCTGCTTGGTGTCAAGGTCCGAACTTCCCCAGCAGAGCCTCCGCACGACCCTTCACGACCCTCAAAGAACGGGCAAGTGGCAAGCTCGCTGTCACTGCTCCAAAGAAGTCGTCGAGGTCGGCGTTGGCATCGCGAAGGTAGACGTGGGTGAGGTCCCGCCGTCAGAAAGACAAGACACGCGCCGCCTCAGCCGAGGGCCAAGGCCAAGGGTGACATCTTCAAGAGCGCGAACCAGGAAGGAAGCAGCCATGGGGCTGCCCTCCTCGCGCCGCCAGCGGCTCTCCAGCCGCTATCGAAAGCTCCTCGCCAGGTGCGAGCCTTCACCTCCATCTCCGTGAAGGCCACACGATCCTCGACAAGGACCCGTGCCTTGTCAGTCCAACTCGACCTTCTCGCCCGACTTGCTCCAGTACGCTTAGGCGTCACGACGCTTCTTGAGCTTACGCCCCGGTCCTTGATGGCCACCTCATGAGCTTTCATGCCTTCCTCCTGCTTTGGCGGCGGCCTCCTTGGCGAAGCTGGTCCCGCGAGGCCCCGCAGCTCGCTTCTCCAAAGGTTCCTTGCAGCGACCTCGACATCGGCTACCTCTCCCAAGGCGGCGGCGCGAGCAGCTACTTCAAGGACGGCTCTGCTTTCCTCGCCGCAAGCCGCCGAGGCCTGACCAGCGCCACCCGAATCGGTTGCCGAGCAATCCCGCCAGGCCAGCTCCAAGCGCCTGCCACTAGACGGGGTCAACGCCCAAAAGATCTCTGCCAGCAGCCGGGTCCGGCCTGGGCAGCAGCGACGATCCGTAACGGTAGGAGGAGTCGAGAGACAACAGCCGGTGGGTAGGAGGAGAAGGCGGCAGCGGACCATAGTATCTCGAGGCGGAGCTCGCC
>JAHIAM010003648.1:0-50025 GCA_021605205.1 Aegilops longissima | reverse complement strand
TTAAATTTCTATGAGATTATGCAACTCCGCTTACAGTGAGGAACACTTTGGTGCTACCAAACGCCACAACGAATCGGGTGATTATAAAGGAGTACTACAGGTGTTCCAAAGATACATGTTGGGTTGGCGATTTCGAGATTAGGTTTTGTCACCCGATTGTTGGAGAGGTATCTTCTGGTCTTCTCGGTAATACACATCACATAAGCCTTGGTAAGCATTGCAACCTAATAAGTTAGTTGTGAGATGATGTATTACGGAACAGTAAAGAGACTTGCCGGTAACGTAGATTGAACTAGGTATTGGATACCATCGATCAATCTCCGGCTGCTAACATACCGATGACAAAGGGAACAACGATATCATTATGCGGTTTGACCGATAAAGATCTTCGAGAATATGTAGGAACCAATATGGGCATCCAGGTTCCGCTTATTGTTTATTGACCAAGAATAGTTCTAGGTCATGTCTACATAGTACTAAACCGTAGGGTCCGTACGCTTAACGTTACGATGCGATGCTTTTATTATGAGTTTATAAGTTTTGATGTACCAAGTTTGTTCGAGTCCCGGATGTGATCACGACAGCTCAACAACTATGGAAATCACTTTGGGACCCAAAATCGGTGAGTAATGGTCCACGAAACGGGCCAGAATCGAAAAAACTGCGAGTCTTGATGACCGACACGTAAACGCATCCAGGGGTTCGTCAATCATGGAAATCACTCCGGGACCCCAAAACAGTGAGTAATAGTCCACGAAACGGGCCAGAATCGGCCAAAATTGCGAGTGTTGGTTACCAATACGTAATCGCACTCTAGGGTTCAACAACTATAAAATGGGCCCAGAACGGTGAGTCATAGTCCACGAAAAGGGTTAGAATTGGACAAAAATGTGAGTGTTGATGACGCCCACGTAAACGCACCCCAGGATCGTCAATCGTGGAAATCGCTCTGGGACACCAAACGATGAGTAATAAGGCAAGAAAAGGACCAGAATCGGCCAAAATTGTGAGTGTTGATGACCGACACGTAAACGCACCCCGGGGTTCGTCAATTGTGGAAATCACTTCGGGAACCCAAAACTGAGAAATAGTCCAAGAAACGGGCCAGAACCGGCCCAAACTGCGATTCTTGACGACCAACATGTAAGCACACCTTGTGGTTCGACAACCATGGAAATCGCTTTGGGACACCAAAACGGTGAGTAATAGTCCATGAAAGAGCGCAAGATCGGCAAATCTAGGATTATGGATGAACGATACATAAACGCACCCCAGGGTTCGCCAATCATGGAAATCTCTCAAGGACCCAAATCAGTGAGTAATAGTCCATGAAACGTGCCACAATCTGCAAAACTGCAAGTGTTGATGACCGACACATAAACACACCCCGGTGTTCGTCAATTGTGGTTGTTGATGACCGACACATAAGCACACCTTGGGGTTCAACAACCATGGAAATCATTTTGGGACCCCAAAAGGGTGAGTAATAGTGCACGAAACGGGTCAGAACTGACAAAAAAATGCGAATATTGATGACCGACACGTAAACACACCCCAGGGTTCGTCAATCATGGAAATCACTCCGGGACCCCAAAATAGTGAGTAATAGTCCACGAAACGGGCTAGAATCAGCCAAAATTGCGAGTTTTGATGAACGGAACGTATGCGCACACTTGGGTTCAACAACCATGGAAATCGTTTTGGGAGCCCAAAACGTTGAGTAATAGTCCACGAAACAGTCATAATCCACAAAAACTGCGAGTGTTGATGACCGACACGTAAACGGATCCCCGGGTTCGTCAATCGTGAAAATCAGTCCGGGAAACCAAAACAGTGAGTAATATTCCATGAAATAGGCAAGAATCGGCCCCAAAACGGTGAGTAATAGTCCACGAAAAGGGTCAGAATTAGACAAAACTGTGAGTGTTGACGACGCACACGTAAACGCACCCTGGGGATTGTCAAACGTTGAAATCGCTCAGAGACCCCAGAACGGTGAGAAATAGTGCACGAAACGGACCAGAATCAGTCTAAATTGTGAGTGTTGATGACCGACACGTAAACGCACCCCGGGGTCCGTCAATTGTGGAAATCTCTCAGGAGCCCAAAACAGTGAGAAATAATCCACGAAACGGGCCAAAATCGGCCAAAATTGCGAGTGTTGATGACTGACACGTAGATCCACCCTGGGATTCGTCACTCCAGGACCACAAGAAAGTGAGTAATAGTCGACGAAACGGGCCAGAATCAGCCAAAATTGTGAGTGTTGATGACCAACACGTAATCGCACCCTGGGGTTCAACAACTATGGAAATCGCTTCGGGGCCCCAAAACGGTGAGTAATAGTCCACGAAAAGGGTTAGAACTGGACAAAATTGTGAGTGCCGACAACGCACACGTAAACGCACCCCGGGGATCGTCAATAGTGGAAATCGCTCTGGGACCACAAAACGGTGAGTAATAGTGCGCAAACGGACAAGAATAGAACAAAATTGTGAGTGTTGATGACCGACAGGTAAACACACCCCGGGGTTCGTGAATCGTGGAAATCACTTTGGGAACCCAAAAGTGAGTAATAGACAAGAAACGGGTCAGAATCGGCCAAAATTGCGAGTGTTGATGACCAACACATAATTGCACACTCGGGTCACCAACCATGGAAATCGCTTCGGGACCCCAAAACGGTGAGTACTAGTCCATGAAATGGGCCAGAATTAACCAAAACTGTGAGTGTTGATGTCTGACACGTAAACGCACCCCGGGTTCGCTAATCGTGGAAATAACTTCGGGACCCCAAAACAGTGAGTAATAGTTGATGAAACAGGCCAGAATTGACCAAACATTTGAATGTTGATGACCGACACGTAAGCGCACCTTGTGGCTCATCAACTATGGAAATCGCTTTGGGACCCCAAATCGGTGAGTAATGGTCCATGAAGCGGGCCAGAATCGACAAAAACCGCGAGTCTTGATGACCGACACGTAAACGCATCCCGGGGTTCGTCAATCATGGAAATCACACCGGACCACGAAACGGGCCAGAATCGGCCAAAATTGCGAGTGTTGATGACCAACACGTAATCGCACCCTGGGGTTCATCAACTATAAAAATCGCCTCGGGGCCCCAAAACGGTGAGCAATAATCCATGAAAAGGGTTAGAATTGGACATAACTTTGAGTGTTGACAACGCACACGTAAACGCACCCCGGGGATCGTCAATCATGGAAATCGCTCTGGGACATCAAACGGTGAGTAATAATGCACGAAAAGGACCAGAATCGGCCAAAATTGTGAGTGTTGATGACCGACGCAGAACGCACTCTCGGTTCGTGAATCGTGGAAATCACTTTGGGAACCCAAAACTGAGTAATAGCCAAGAAACGGTCGAATCGGTCAAAATTATGAAAAGTTGATGACCATAACGTAATCGCACATTCGGTCACCAACTATGGAAATCGCCGGGACCCCAAAATCGTGAGTACTAGTCCATGAAACGGGCCAGAATTGGCCAAAATCTGTGAGTGTTATGTCCGACACGTAAACGCACCACGGGTTCGTTAATCGTGGAAATCACTCCGGACCCCAAAACAGTGAGTAATAGTTCATGAAACGGGCCAGAATCTACTAAACCTTTGAATGTTGATGATCGACACGTAAGCGCACCTTGGGGCTCAACAACTATGGAAATCGCTGGGACCCCAAATCGGTGAGTAATGGTCCATGAAACGGGCCGAATCGACAAAAAGCGCGAAAAGTTGATGACCGACACGTAAACACATCCCGGGTTCGCCAATCGTGGAAATAACTCCGGACCCCAAAACAGTGAGTAATAGTCCATGAAACGGGCCAGAATCGGCCAAAATTGCGAGTGTTGATGACCAACACGTAATCGCACCCTGGGGTTCAACAACTATGAAAATCGCTTCGGGGCCCCAAAACGGTGAGTGTTGACGATGCACACGTAAACGCACCCTGGGGATTGTCAATCGTGGAAATCGCTCTGGGACCCCAGAACGGTGAGTAATAGTGCACGAAACGGACCAGAATCAGTCAAAATTGTGAGTGTTGATGACCGACACGTAAACGCACCTCGCTGTCCGCCAATCGTGGAAATCACCAGAACCCCAAAACAGTGAGTAATAATCCACGAAACGGGCCAAAATCGCCAAAATTGCGAAAAGTGTTGATGACCGACACGTAAACCCACCCTAGGTTCGCCAATCATGGAAATCACCCGGAGCCCAAAAAGTGAGTAATAGTCGACTTAAACGGGCCAGAATCGCCAACATTGTGAGTGTTGATGACCAACACGTAATCGCACCCTATGGTTCAACAACTATGGAAATCGCCCAGGCCCCAAAACGATGAGTAATAGTCCACGAAAAGGGTTAGAACTGGACAAAATTGTGAGTGTTGACAACGCACGCGTAAACGCACCCCGGTATCGCCAATCGTGGAAATCGCTTCTGACCCCAAAACGGTGAGTAATAGTGCACGAACGGACAAGAATAGACCAAAATTGTGAGTGTTGATGACCGACAGGTAAACGCACCCCGGAATAGCCAAGAAACGTGTCAGAATCGGTCAAAATTGCGAGTGTTGATGACCAACACATAATCGCACACTCGGGTCACCAACTATGGAAATCGCTTCGGGACCCCAAAATGGTGAGTGCTAGTCCATGAAACGGGCCAGGATTGGCCAAAACTGTGAGTGTTGATGTCCGACACGCAAACGCACCCCGGGGTTCGTTAATCGTGGAAAATCACTCCGGGACCCCAAAACAGTGAGTAATAGTTCATGAAACGGGCCAGAATCGACCAAACCGTTGAATGTTGATGACCGACATGTAAGCGTACCTTGGGGCTCAACTGAAGGAAATATGCCCTAGAGGCAATAATAAAGTTATTGTTTATTTCCTTATATCATGATAAATGTTTATTATTCATGCTAGAATTGTATTAACCGGAAACATAATACATGTGTGAATACATAGACAAACATAGTGTCACTAGTATGCCTCTACTTGACTAGCTCATTGAATCAAAGATGGTTAAGTTTCCTAGCCTTAGACATGAGTTGTCATTTGATTAACGAGATCACATCATTAGGAGAATGATGTGATTGACTTGACCCATTCCGTTACCCTAGCACTTGATCGTTTAGTACATTGCTATTGCTTTCTTCATGTCTTATATATGTTCCTGTAACTATGAGATTATGCAACTCCCGCTTACAGGAGGAACACTTTGGTGCTACCAAACGCCACAACGTGAATCGGGTGATTATAAAGGAGTACTACAGGTGTCTCCAAAGATACATGTTGGGTTGGCGATTTCGAGATTAGGTTTTGTCACCCCGATTGTTGGAGAGGTATCTCTGGGCTCTCTCGGTAATACACATCACATAAGCCTTGGTGCATTGCAACTAATAAGTTAGTTGTGAGATGATGTATTACGGAACGAGTAAAGAGACTTGCCGGTAACGAGATTGAACTAGGTATTGGATACCGACGATCAATCTCCGGCAAGTAACATACCGATGACAAAGGGAACAACGATATCATTATGCGGTTTGACCGATAAAGATCTTCAGAGAATATGTAGGAACCAATATGGGCATCCAGGTTCCGCTTATTGTTTATTGACCAAGAATAGTTCTAGGTCATGTCTACATAGTACTCGAACCCGTAGGGTCCGCACGCTTAACGTTACGATGACAGTTTTATTATGAGTTTATAAGTTTTGATGTACCGAAGTTTGTTCGGAGTCCCGGATGTGATCACGGACATGACGAGGAGTCTCGAAATGGTCGAGACATAAAGATTGATATATTGGAAGCCTATATTTGGATATCGGAATGGTTCCGGTGAAATCGGATTTACCGAACACCGGGGTTACCGAACCTCCCGGCGATAATGGGCCTTAGTGGGCCATGAGGGAGAAGAGGAGGGCCGGCCGTGGCAGGCCGCCCCCTCCCCTAGTCTGAATAGGACAAGGAAGGGGCGCTGCCTTCCTTCCTCTTCCTCCCCCTTCCTTCTCCAACAAGGCAAGAAGGGGAGTCCTACTACCGTGGGAGTAGGACTCTCCAGCGCACCCTTTGGGGCCGGCCGCACCTCCCTCCCTCCTTTATATACGGCGCAAGGGCACCCCATGACACAAAGTTGATCTACGGATCGCCTTCTTAGCCATGTGCGGTGCCCCTCCACCATATTCCACCTCGGTCATATCGTCATGAGTTTAGGCGAAGCCCGCGAACTATGGAAATCGCCGGGGACCCCAAATTGGTGAGTAATAGTCCATGAAACGGGCTAGAATCGACAAAACTGCGAGTGTTGATGACCGACACGTAAACGCATCCCGGTTCGTTAATCGTGGAAATCACCCGGACCCCAAAACAGTGAGTAATAGTTCATGAAACGGGCCAGAATCGACCAAATTGCGAATGTTGATGACCAACACGTAATCGCACCTTGGGGTTCAACAACTATGGAAATCGCTTTGGGAAACCAAAACGGTGAGTAATAGTACACGAAAAGGGCCAGAATCGACAAAACTGAGAGTGTTGACGACGCACACGTAAACCCACCCTGGGTTCGTCAATCATGGAAATCACTCCGGGACCCCAAAAAAGTGAGTAATAGTCGACGAAACAGGCCAGAATCGGCCAAAATTGTGAGTGTTGATGACCAACACGTAATCGCACCCTGGGGTTCAACAACTATGGAAATCGCTTCGGGGCCCCAAAACGATGAGTAATAGTCCACGAAAAGGGTCATAACTAGACAAAATTGTGAGTGTTGACAACGCACACGTAAATGAACCCCGGGGATCGTCAATCGTGGAAATCGCTCTGGGACGCCAAAACCGTGAGTAATAGTGCATGAACGGACAAGAATAGACCAAAATTGTGAGTGTTGATGACCGACAGGTAAACGCACCCGGGGGTTCGTGAATCGTGGAAATCACTTTGGGAACCAAAAAGTGAGTAATAGCCAAGAAACGGGTCAGAATTGGCCAAAATTGCGAGTGTTGATGACCAACACATAATCGGACACTCGGGTCACCAACTATGGAAATCGCTTCGGGACCCCAAAACGGTGAGTAATAGTTCATGAAATGGGCCAGAATTGGCCAAAACTATGAGTGTTGATGTCCGACACGTAAACGCACCCCGGGGTTCGTTAATCGTGGAAATCACTCCGGGACCCCAAAATAGTGAGTAATAGTTCATGAAACGGGCCAGAATCGACGAAATCTTTGAATGTTGATGACCGACACGTAAGCGCACCTTGGGGCTCAACAACTATGGAAATCGCTTTGGGACTCCAAATCGGTGAGTAATGGTCCACGAAACGGGCAAGAATCGACCAAAACCGTGAGTGTTGATGACCGACACGTAAACGCATCCCGGGGTTCGTCAATCGTGGAAATCACTCCGGGACCCCAAAACAGTGAGTAATAGTCCACGAAACGGGCCAGAATCGGCCAAAATTGCGAGTGTTGATGACCAACACGTAATCGCACCCTGGGGTTCAACAACTATAAAAATCGCTTCGGGGCCCCAAAACGGTGAGTAATAATCCACGAAAAGGGTCAGAATTGGACAAAAATGTGAGTGTTGACGACGCACACGTAAACGCACCCCGGGGATCGTCAATCGTGGAAATCGCTCTAGGACACCAAATGGTGAGTAATAATGCACGAAAAGGACCAGAATCGGCCAAAATTGTGAGTGTTGATGACCGACACGTAAACGCACTCCGGGTTTGTCAATCGTGGAAATCACTTCGGGAACCAAAAACTGAGAAATAGTACAAGAAACGGGCCAGAACCGGCCCAAACTGCGATTCTTGACGACCAACACGTAAGCACACCTTGGGGTTCGACAACCATGGAAATCGCTTTGGGACCCCAAAACGGTGAGTAATAGTCCATGAAAGAGCCCAGAATCGGCAAATCTAGGATTATGGATGAACGATACATAAACGCACCCCAGGGTTCGTCAATCATGGAAATCTCTCAATGACCCCAAATCAGTGAGTAATAGTCCATGAAACGTGCCACAATCGGCAAAACTGCAAGTGTTGATGACCGACACATAAACACACCCCGGTGTTCGTCAATCATGGAAATCACTCCGGGACCCCGAAACTGAGTAATAGTCCATGAAACGGGCTAGAATCGACCAAAACTGTGGTTGTTGATACCGACACATAAGCGCACCTTTGGGTTCAACAACCATGGAAATCATTTTGGGACCCCAAAACGGTGAGTAATAGTGCACGAAACGGGTCAGAACTGACAAAAAACGCGAATGTTGATGACCGACACGTAAACACACCCCGGGGTTCGTCAATCATGGAAATCACTCCGGGACCCCAAAATAGTGAGTAATAGTCCATGAAACGGGCCAGAATCAGCCAAAATTGCGAGTGTTGATGACCGGAACGTAAGCGCACACTGGGTTCAACAACCATGGAAATCGTTTTGGGACCCCAAAACGGTGAGTAATAGTCCACGAAACAGTCATAATCGACAAAAACCGCGAGTGTTGATGACCGACACGTAAACGGATCCCGGGGTTCGTCAATCGTGGAAATCACTCCGGGAAACCAAAACAGTGAGTAATATTCCACAAAATGGCCAAGAATCGGCCCAAATTACGAGTGTTGATGACCGGAACATGAACGGACCCTGGGGTTCGTCAATCATGGAAATCACTCCGGGACCCCAAAACCGTGAGTAATAGTCCATGTAACGGGCCAGAATCGGTCAAAATTGTGATTGTTGATGACCAACACGTAATCGCACCCTGGGGTTCAACAACTATGGAAATCGCTTCGGGGCCCCAAAACGGTGAGTAATAGTCCACGAAAAGGGTCAGAACTGGACAAAATTGTGAGTGTTGACAACGCACACGTAAACGCACCCGGGATCGCAATCGTGGAAATCGCTCTAGGACCCCAAAACGGTGAGTAATAGTGCACGAAAGGACAAGAATCGACCAAAATTGTGAGTGTTGATGACCGACACGTAAACGCACCCCGGGGTTCGTGAATCGTGGAAATCACTTTGGGAATCCAAAACTGAGTAATAGCCAAGAAACGGGTCAGAATCGGCCAAAATTGCGAGTGTTGATGACCAACACGTAATCGCACACTCGGGTCACCAACTATGGAAATCGCTTCGGGACCCCAAAATGGTGAGTACTAGTCCATGAAACGGGCCAGAATTGGCCAAAACTGTGAGTGTTGATGTCCGACACGTAAACGCACCCCGGGGTTCGTTAATCGTGAAATCACTCCGGGACCCCAAAACAGTGAGTAATAGTTCATGAAACGGGCCAGAATCGACCAAACCTTTGAATGTTGATGACCGACACGTAAGCGCACCTTGGGGCTCAACAACTATGGAAATCGCTTTGGGACCCCAAATCGGTGAGTAATGGTCCACGAAACGGGCCAGAATCGACAAAAACCGCGAGTGTTGATGACCGACACGTAAACGCATCCCGGGGTTCGTCAATCGTGGGGACCCCAAAACAGTGAGTAATAGTCCATGAAATAGGCCAGAATCGGCCAAAATTGCGAGTGTTGATGACCAACACGTAATCGCACCCTGGGGTTCAACAACTATGAAAATCGCTTCGGGGCCCCAAAACGGTGAGTAATAGTACACGAAAAGGGCCGGAATTGGACAAAACTGTGAGTGTTGACGACGCACACGTAAACGCACCCTGGGGATTGTCAATCATGGAAATCGCTCTGGGACCCCAGAACGGTGAGTAATATTGCACGAAACGGACCAGAATCAGTCAAAATTGTGAGTGTTCATGACCGACACGTAAACGCACCCCGGGTTCGTCAATCGTGGAAATCACTCAGGGACCCCAAAACAGTGAGTAATAATCCACGAAACAGGCCAAAATTGCGAGTGTTGATGACCGACACGTAAACCCACCCTGGGGTTCGTCAATCGTGGAAATCACTCTGGGACCCCAAAAAAGTGAGTAATAGTCGACGAAACGGGCCAGAATCGGCCAAAATTGTGAGTGTTGATGACCAACACGTAATCACACCTTGGGGTTCAACAACTATGGAAATCGCTTCGGGGCCCCAAAACGATGAGTAATAGTCCACGAAAAGGGTCAGAACTGGACAAAATTGTGAGTGTTGACAACGCACACGTAAATGCACCCCGGATCGTCAATCGTGGAAATCGCTCTGGGACCCCAAAACGGTGAGTAATAGTGCATGAACGGACAAGAATAGACCAAAATTGTGTGAGTTGATGACCGACAGGTAAACGCACCCCGGGGTTCGTGAATCGTGGAAATCACTTTGGGAACCCAAAAGTGAGTAATAGCCAAGAAACGGGTCAGAATCGGCCAAAATTGCGAGTGTTGAAGACCAACACATAATCGCACACTCGGGTCACCAACTATGGAAATCGCTTCGGGACTCCAAAACGGTGAGTACTAGTTCATGAAATGGGCCAGAATTGGCCAAAACTGTGAGTGTTGATGTCCGACACGTAAACGCATCCCGGCGTTCGTTAATCGTGGAAATCACTCCGGGACCCCAAAACAGTGAGTAATAGTTCATGAAACGGGCCAGAATCGACCAAATCTTTGAATGTTGATGACCGACACGTAAGCGCACCTTGGGGCTCAACAACTATGGAAATCGCTTTGGGATCCCAAATCGGTAGTAATTGTCCATGAAACGGGACAGAATCGACAAAAACTGTGAGTGTTGATGACCGACACGTAAACGCATCCCGGGGTTCGTCAATCGTGGAAATCACTCCGGGACCCCAAAACAGTGAGTAATAGTCCATGAAACGGGCCAGAATCGGCCAAAATTGCGAGTGTTGATGACCAACACGTAATCGCACCCTGGAGTTCAACAACTATAAAAATCGCTTCGGGGCCCCAAAACGGTGAGTAATAATCCACGAAAAGGGTCAGAATTGGACAAAACTGTGAGTGTTGACGACGCACACATAAACGCACCGTGGGGATTCTCAATCGTGGAAATCGCTCTGGGACCCCAGAACGGTGAGTAATAGTGCATGAACGGACAAGAATAGACCAAAATTGTGTGTGTTGATGACCGACAGGGAACGCACCCCTGGGTTCGTGAATCGTGGAAATCACTTAGGGAACCCAAAAGTGAGTAATAGCCAAGAAACGGGTCAGAATCCGCCAAAATTGCGAGTGTTGATGACCAACACATAATCGCACACTCGGGTCACCAATTATGGCAATCGCTTCGGGACCCCAAAACGGTGAGTACTAGTTCATGAAATGGGCCAGAATTGGCCAAAACTGTGAGTGTTGATGTCAAACACATAAACGCACCCCAGGGTTCGTTAATCGTGGAAATCACTCCAGGACCCCAAAACAGTGAGTAATAGTTCATGAAACGGACCAGAATCGACCAATACTTTGAATGTTGATGGCCGACACGTAAGCACCTTGGGGCTCAACAACTATGGAAATCGCTTTGGGACCCCAAATCGGTGAGTAATGGTCCATGAAACGGGCCAGAATCGACAAAAACCGCGAGTGTTGATGACCGACACGTAAACGCATCCCGGGGGGGTCAATCGTGGAAATCACTCCGGACCCCAAAACAGTGAGTAATAGTCCATGAAACGGGCCAGAATCGGCCAAAATTGCGAGTGTTGATGACCAACACGTAATCGCACCATGGGGTTCAACAACTATGAAAATCGCTTCGGGGCCCCAAAACGGTGAGTAATAGTACACGAAAAGGGCCGGAATTGGACAAAACTGTGAGTGTTGACGACGCACACGTAAACGCACCCTGGGGATTGTCAATCATGGAAATCGCTCTGGGACCCCAGAACGGTGAGTAATATTGCACGAAACGGACCAGAATCGACCAAAATTGTGAGTGTTGATGACCGACACGTAAACGCACCCCGGGGTTCGTCAATCGTGGAAATCACTCAGGGACCCAAAACAGTGAGTAATAATCCACGAAACAGGCCAAAATTGCGAGTGTTGATGACCGACACGTAAACCCACCCTGGGGTTCGTCAATCGTGGAAATCACTCTGGGACCCCAAAAAAGTGAGTAATAGTCGACGAAACGGGCCAGAATCGGCCAAAATTGTGAGTGTTCATGACCAACACGTAATCGCACCCTGGGTTCAACAACTATGGAAATCGCTTCGGGGCCCCAAAACGATGAGTAATAGTCCACGAAAAGGGTCAGAACTGGACAAAATTGTGAGTGTTGACAACGCACACGTAAATGCACCCCTGGGATCGTCAATCGTGGAAATCGCTCTGGGACCCCAAAACGGTGAGTAATAGTGCATGAACGGACAAGAATAGACCAAAATTGTGTGAGTTGATGACCGACAGGTAAACGCACCCCGGGGTTCGTGAATCGTGGAAATCACTTTGGGAACCCAAAAGTGAGTAATAGCCAAGAAACGGGTCGAAATCGGCCAAAATTGCGAAAAGTTGATGACCAACACATAATCGCACACTCGGGTCACCAATTATGGCAATCGCTTCGGGACCCCAAAACGGTGAGTACTAGTTCATGAAATGGGCCAGAATTGGCCAAAACTGTGAGTGTTGATGTCCGACACGTAAACGCATCCCGGCGTTCGTTAATCGTGGAAATCACTCCGGGACCCCAAAACAGTGAGTAATAGTTCATGAAACGGGCCAGAATCGACCAAATCTTTGAATGTTGATGACCGACACGTAAGCGCACCTTGGGGCTCAACAACTATGGAAATCGCTTTGGGATCCCAAATCGGTAGTAATGGTCCACGAAACGGGACAGAATCGACAAAAACTGTGAGTGTTGATGACCGACACGTAAACGCATCCCGGGGGGGTCAATCGTGGAAATCACTCCGGACCCCAAAACCGTGAGTAATAGTCCATGAAACGGGCCAGAATCGGCCAAAATTGCGAGTGTTGATGACCAACACGTAATCGCACCCTGGGGTTCAACAGCTATGAAAATCGCTTCGGGGCCCCAAAACGGTGAGTAATAGTACACGAAAAGGGCCGGAATTGGACAAAACTGTGAGTGTTGACGACGCACACGTAAACGCACCCTGGGGATTGTCAATCATGGAAATCGCTCTGGGACCCCAGAATGGTGAGTAATATTGCACGAAACGGACCAGAATCAGTCAAAATTGTGAGTGTTCATGACCGACACGTAAACGCACCCCGGGTTCGCCAATCGTGGAAATCACCAGGACCCAAAACAGTGAGTAATAATCCACGAAACAGGCCAAAATTGCCAAAATTGATGACCGACACGTAAACCCACCTAGGGTTCGCCAATCGTGGAAATCACTCGGACCCCAAAAAGTGAGTAATAGTCGACGAAACGGGCCAGAATCGCCAAAATTGTGAGTGTTGATGACCAACACGTAATCGCACCCTGGGTTCAACAACTATGGAAATCGCCGGGCCCCAAAACGGTGAGTAATAGTCCACGAAAAGGGTCGAACTGGACAAAATTGTGAGTGTTGACAACGCACGTAAATGCACCCCGGGATCGCCAATCGTGGAAATCGCTCTCGGACCCCAAAACGGTGAGTAATAGTGCATGAACGGACAAGAATAGACCAAAATTGTGAGTGTTGATGACCGACAGGTAAACGCACCCCGGGGTTCGTGAATCGTGGAAATCACTTTGGGAACCCAAAAGTGAGTAATAGCCAAGAAACGGGTCGAATCGGCCAAAATTGCAGTGTTGATGACCAACACATAATCGCACACTCGGGTCACCAACTATGGAAATCGCTTCGGGACCCCAAAACGGTGAGTACTAGTCCATGAAATGGGCCAGAATTGGCCAAAACTGTGAGTGTTGATGTCCGACACGTAAACGCACCCCGGGGTTCGTTAATCGTGGAAATCACTCCGGGACCCCAAAACAGTGAGTAATAGTTCATGAAACGGGCCAGAATCGACCAAACCTTTGAATGTTGATGACCGACACGTAAGCGCACCTTGGGGCTCAACAACTATGGAAATCGCTTTGGGACCCCAAATCGGTGAGTAATGGTCCATGAAACGGGCCAGAATCGACAAAAACCGCGAGTGTTGATGACCGACACGTAAACGCATCCCGGGGTCAATCGTGGAAATCACTCCGGACCCCAAAACAGTGAGTAATAGTCCATGAAACGGGCCAGAATCGGCCAAAATTGCGAGTGTTGATGACCAACACGTAATCGCACCCTGGGGTTCAACAACTATGAAAATCGCTTCGGGGCCCCAAAACGGTGAGTAATAGTACACGAAAAGGGCCGGAATTGGACAAAACTGTGAGTGTTGACGACGCACACGTAAACGCACCCTGGGGATTGTCAATCATGGAAATCGCTCTGGGACCCCAGAACGGTGAGTAATATTGCACGAA
The DNA here is from genome assembly GCA_021605205.1 of Aegilops longissima. Taxonomy (NCBI): domain Eukaryota; kingdom Viridiplantae; phylum Streptophyta; class Magnoliopsida; order Poales; family Poaceae; genus Aegilops; species Aegilops longissima. Next base: position 35,590 of record JAHIAM010003648.1, on the reverse strand, counting down.
ACGGACCAGAATCAGTCAAAATTGTGAGTGTTCATGACCGACACGTAAACGCACCCCGGGGTTCGTCAATCGTGGAAATCACCAGGACCCAAAACAGTGAGTAATAATCCATGAAACAGGCCAATCGCCAAAATTGCGAGTGTTGATGACCGACACGTAAACCCACCCCGGGTTCGCCAATCGTGGAAATCACTCGGGACCCCAAAAAGTGAGTAATAGTCGACTAAAACGGGCCAGAATCGCCAAAATTGTGAGTGTTGATGACCAACACGTAATCGCACCCTGGGTTCAACAACTATGGAAATCGCTTCGGGGCCCCAAAACGATGAGTAATAGTCCACGAAAAGGGTCAGAACTGGACAAAATTGTGAGTGTTGACAACGCACACGTAAATGCACCCCTGGGATCGTCAATCGTGGAAATCGCTCTGGGACCCCAAAACGGTGAGTAATAGTGCATGAACGGACAAGAATAGACCAAAATTGTGTGAGTTGATGACCGACAGGTAAACGCACCCCGGGGTTCGTGAATCGTGGAAATCACTTTGGGAACCCAAAAGTGAGTAATAGCCAAGAAACGGGTCAGAATCGGCCAAAATTGCGAGTGTTGATGACCAACACATAATCGCACACTCGGGTCACCAACTATGGAAATCGCTTCGGGACCCCAAAACGGTGAGTACTAGTCCATGAAACGGGCCAGAATTGGCCAAAACTGTGAGTGTTGATGTCCGACACGTAAACGCATCCCGGTTCGTTAATCGTGGAAATCACCCGGACCCCAAAACAGTGAGTAATAGTTCATGAAACGGGCCAGAATCGACCAAATCTTTGAATGTTGATGACCGACACGTAAGCGCACCTTGGGGCTCAACAACTATGGAAATCGCTTTGGGATCCCAAATCGGTGAGTAATGGTCCACGAAACGGACAGAATCGACAAAAACTGTGAGTGTTGATGACCGACACGTAAACGCATCCCGGTTCGCCAATCGTGGAAATCACTCCGGACCCCAAAACAGTGAGTAATAGTCCATGAAACGGGCCAGAATCGCCCAAAATTGCGAGTGTTGATGACCAACACATAATCGCACCCTGGGTTCAACAACTATGAAAATCGCCGGGGCCCAAAACGGTGAGTAATAGTACACGAAAAGGGCCGGAATTGGACAAAACTGTGAGTGTTGACGACGCACACGTAAACGCACCCTGGGGATTGTCAATCATGGAAATCGCTCTGGGACCCCAGAACGGTGAGTAATATTGCACGAAACGGACCAGAATCAGTCAAAATTGTGAGTGTTCATGACCGACACGTAAACGCACCCCGGGGTTCGTCAATCGTGGAAATCACTCAGGGACCCAAAACAGTGAGTAATAATCCACGAAACAGGCCAAAATTGCGAGTGTTGATGACCGACACGTAAACCCACCCTGGGGTTCGTCAATCGTGGAAATCACTCTGGGACCCCAAAAAAGTGAGTAATAGTCGACGAAACGGGCCAGAATCGGCCAAAATTGTGAGTGTTCATGACCAACACGTAATCGCACCCTGGGTTCAACAACTATGGAAATCGCTTCGGGGCCCCAAAACGATGAGTAATAGTTCACGAAAAGGGTCAGAACTGGACAAAATTGTGAGTGTTGACAACGCACACGTAAATGCACCCCTGGGATCGTCAATCGTGGAAATCGCTCTGGGACCCCAAAACGGTGAGTAATAGTGCATGAACGGACAAGAATAGACCAAAATTGGGTGAGTTGATGACCGACACGTAAACCCACCCCTGGGGTTCGTCAATCGTGGAAATCACTCTGGGACCCCAAAAAAGTGAGTAATAGTCGTCATGAAACGGGCCAGAATCGCCAAAATTGTGAGTGTTGATGACCAACACGTAATCGCACCCTAGGGTTCAACAACTATGGAAATCGCCGGGCCCCAAAACGGTGAGTAATAGTCCACGAAAAGGGTCGAACTGGACAAAATTGTGAGTGTTGACAACGCACACGTAAACGCACCCAGGATCGTCAATCGTGGAAATCGCTCGGGACCCCAAAACGGTGAGTAATAGTGCATGAACGGACAAGAATAGACCAAAATTGTGAGTGTTGATGACCGACACGTAAACGCACCCGGGGTCGTGAATCGTGGAAATCACTTTGGGAACCCAAAAGTGAGTAATAGCCAAGAAACGGGTCAGAATCGGCCAAAATTGCGAAAAGTTGATGACCAACACATAATCGCACACTCGGGTCACCAACTATGGAAATCGCCGACCCCAAAACGGTGAGTACTAGTTCATGAAATGGGCCAGAATTGGCCAAAACTGTGAGTGTTGATGTCCGACATGTAAACGCACCCCGGGGTTCGTTAATCGTGGAAATCACTCCGGGACCCCAAAACAGTGAGTAATAGTTCATGAAACGGGCCAGAATCGACCAAATCTTTGAATGTTGATGGCCGACACGTAAGCGCACCTTGGGCTCAACAACTATGGAAATCGCTTTGGGACCACAAATCGGGCCAGAATCGAAAAAAACCGTGAGTGTTGATGACTGACACGTAAACGCATCCCAGGGTTCGTCAATCGTGGAAATCACTCCGGACCCCAAAATAGTGAGTAATAGTCCATGAAACGGGCCAGAATCGGCCAAAATTGCGAGTGTTGATGACCAACACGTAATCGCACCCTGGGTTCAACAACTATAAAAATCGCTTCGGGGCCCCAAAACGGTGAGTAATAATCCACGAAAAGGGTCAGAATTGGACAAAATTGTGAGTGTTGACGACGCACACATAAACGCACCCGGGGATTCGTCAATCGTGGAAATCGCTCAGGGACCCCAAAACGGTGAGTAATAGTGCATGAAAAGGACAAGAATCGACCAAAATTGTGAGTGTTGATGACCGACACGTAAACGCACCCGGGTTCGTGAATCGTGGAAATCACTTAGGGAACCCAAAAGTGAGTAATAGCCAAGAAACGGGCCAGAATTGGCCAAAATGATGATGTTGATGTCCAACACACCAAACGCACACCTTGGGGTTCGTACTAATCATGGAAATCACTCGGGACCCCAAAACAGTGAGTAATAGTTCATGAAAAACGGGCCAGAATCGGCCAAATCTTTGAATGTTGATGACCGACACGTAAAAACGCACCTTGGGGCTCAACAACTATGGAAATCGCTTTGGGACCCCAAATCGGTGAGTAATAGTCCATGAAACGGGCCAGAATCGACAAAAACGCAAGTGTTGATGACCGACACGTAAACGCATCCCGGGGGGGTCAATCGTGGAAATCACTCGGGACCCCAAAACCGTGAGTAATAGTCCATGAAACGGGCCAGAATCGGCCAAAATTGCGAGTGTTGATGACCAACACGTAATCGCACTGGGTTCAACAACTATGAAAATCGCCGGGGCCCCAAAATGGTGAGTAATAGTACCACGAAAAGGGCCGAATTGGACAAAACTGTGAGTGTTGACGACGCACACGTAAACGCACCCCGGGATTGTCAATCATGGAAATCACTCGGGACCCCAAAATGGTGAGTAATAGTGCACGAAACGGACCAGAATCAGTCAAAATTGTGAGTGTTGATGACCGACACGTAAACGCACCCGAGGGTTGATGACGCACGTAATCGGATGGGGTTCGTCAATCGTGGAAATCACTCGGGACCCAAAACAGTGAGTAATAATCCACGAAACAGGCCAAAATCGCCAAAATTGTTTGATGACCGACACGTAAACCCACCCCGGGTTCGCCAATCGTGGAAATCACTCGGGACCCCAAAAAGTGAGTAATAGTCCACTAAACGGGCCAGAATCGCCAAAATTGTGAGTGTTGATGACCAACACGTAATCGCACCCTGGGTTCAACAACTATGGAAATCGCCGGGCCCCAAAACGGTGAGTAATAGTCCACGAAAAGGGTCAAACTGGACAAAATTGTGAGTGTTGACAACGCACACGTAAATGCACCCCGGGATCGCCAATCGTGGAAATCGCTCGGGACCCCAAAACGGTGAGTAATAGTGCATGAACGGACAAGAATAGACCAAAATTGTGAGTGTTGATGACCGACACGTAAACGCACCCGGGGTTCGTGAATCGTGGAAATCACTTTGGGAACCCAAAAGTGAGTAATAGCCAAGAAACGGGTCAGAATCGGCCAAAATTGCGAAAAGTTGATGACCAACACATAATCGCACACTCGGGTCACCAACTATGGAAATCGCCGCCGACCCCAAAACGGTGAGTACTAGTTCCATGAAATGGGCCAGAATTGGCCAAAACTGTGAGTGTTGATGTCCGACACGTAAACGCATCCCGGGTTCGTTAATCGTGGAAATCACCCGGACCCCAAAACAGTGAGTAATAGTTCATGAAACGGGCCAGAATCGACCAAATCTTTGAATGTTGATGACCGACACGTAAGCGCACCTTGGGGCTCAACAACTATGGAAATCGCTTTGGGACCCAAATCGGTGAGTAATGGTCCACGAAACGGGCAGAATCGACAAAAACTGTGAGTGTTGATGACCGACACGTAAACGCACCCCGGGGTTCGTCAATCGTGGAAATCACCCGGACCCCAAAACAGTGAGTAATAGTCCATGAAACGGGCCAGAATCGGCCAAAATTGCGAGTGTTGATGACCAACACGTAATCGCACCCTGGGTTCAACAACTATAAAAATCGCCGGGGCCCCAAAACGGTGAGTAATAATCCACGAAAAGGGTCGAATTGGACAAAATTGTGAGTGTTGACGACGCACACGTAAACGCACCCGGGGATTCGTCAATCGTGGAAATCGCTCTGGGACCCCAAACGGTGAGTAATAGTGCATGAACGGACAAGAATAGACCAAAATTGTGAGTGTTGATGACCGACACGTAAACGCACCCCGGGTTCGTGAATCGTGGAAATCACTTAGGGAACCCAAAAGTGAGTAATAGCCAAGAAACGGGTCAAATCGCCAAAATTGCGAGTGTTGATGACCAACACATAATCGCACACTCGGGTCACCAACTATGGAAATCGCCGGGACCCCAAAACGGTGAGTACTAGTCCATGAAATGGGCCAGAATTGGCCAAAACTGTGAGTGTTGATGTCCGACACATAAACGCACCCGGGTTCGTTAATCGTGGAAATCACTCCGGGACCCCAAAACAGTGAGTAATAGTTCATGAAACGGGCCAGAATCGACCAAACCGTTGAATGTTGATGACCGACACGTAAGCGCACCTTGGGGCTCAACAACTATGGAAATCGCTTTGGGACCCCAAATCGGTGAGTAATGGTCCATGAAACGGGCCAGAATCGACAAAAACCGCGAGTGTTGATGACCGACACGTAAACGCATCCCGGGTTCGTCAATCGTGGAAATCACTCCGGGACCCCAAAACAGTGAGTAATAGTCCATGAAACGGGCCAGAATCGGCCGAAATTGCGAGTGTTGATGATCAACACGTAATCGCACCCTGGGTTTAAAGAACTATGAAAATCGCTTCGAGGCCCCAAAATGGTGAGTAATAGTCCACGAAAAAGGTCAGAATTGGACAAAACTGTGAGTGTTGACGAAGCACACATAAATGCACCCTGGGGATTGTCAATCATGGAAATCGCTCGGGACCCCAAACGGTGAGTAATAGTGCACGAAAACGGACCAGAATCGACCAAAATTGTGAGTGTTGATGACCGACACGTAAACGCACCCGGGGTTCGCAATCGTGGAAATCACTCAGGACCCCAAAACAGTGAGTAATAATCCACGAAAACAGGCCAAAATCGGCCAAAATTGCGAGTGTTGATGACCGACACGTAAACCCACCTCGGGTTCGCCAATCGTGGAAATCACTCGGGACCCCAAAAAGTGAGTAATAGTCCATGAAACGGGCCAGAATCGCCAAAATTGTGAGTGTTGATGACCAACACGTAATCGCACCCTGGGTTCAACAACTATGGAAATCGCCGGGGCCCCAAAACGGTGAGTAATAGTCCACGAAAAGGGTCAGAACTGGACAAAATTGTGAGTGTTGACAACGCACACGTAAACGCACCCCGGGGATCGTCAATCGTGGAAATCGCTCTGGGACCCCAAAACGGTGAGTAATAGTGCACGAACGGACAAGAATAGACCAAAATTGTGAGTGTTGATGACCGACACGTAAACGCACCCCGGGGTTCGTGAATCGTGGAAATCACTTTGGGAACCCAAAACTGAGTAATAGCCAAGAAACGGGTCAGAATCGGCCAAAATTGCGAGTGTTGATGACCAACACATAATCGCACACTCGGGTCACCAACTATGGAAATCGCTTCGGGACCCCAAAATGGTGAGTACTAGTCCATGAAACGGGCCAGAATTGGCCAAAACTGTGAGTGTTGATGTCCGACACGTAAACGCACCCCGGGGTTCGTTAATCGTGGAAATCACTCCGGGACCCCAAAACAGTGAGTAATAGTTCATGAAACGGGCCAGAATCGACCAAACCTTTGAATGTTGACGACCGACACGTAAGCGCATCTTGGGCTCAACAACTATGGAAATCGCTTTCGGACCCCAAATCGGTGAGTAATGGTCCACGAAACGGGCCAGAATCGACAAACACCGCGAGTGTTGATGACCGACACGTAAACGCATTCCGGGGTTCGTCAATCGTGGAAATCACTCCGGACCCCAAAACAGTGAGTAATAGTCCATGAAACGGGCCAGAATCGGCCAAAATTGCGAGTGTTGATGACCAACACGTAATCGCACCCTAGGGTTCAACAACTATGAAAATCGCTTCGGGGCCACAAAAAGGTGAGTAATAGTACATGAAAAGGGCCAGAATTGGACAAAACTGTGAGTGTTGACGACGCACACGTAAACGCACACTGGGGATCGTCAATCGTGGAAATCGCTCAGGGACACCAAACGATGAGTAATAATGCAAGAAAAGGACCAGAATCGGCCAAAATTGTGAGTGTTGATGACCGACACGTAAACGCACCCCGGGTTCGTCAATCGTGGAAATCACTCAGGACCCAAAACAGTGAGTAATAATCCATGAAACAGGCCAAAATCGCCAAAATTGTGTTGATGACCGACACGTAAACCCACCCTGGGGTTCGTCAATCGTGGAAATCACTCCGGGACCCCAAAAAAGTGAGTAATAGTCCATGAAACGGGCCAGAATCGGCCAAAATTGTGAGTGTTGATGACCAACACGTAATCGCACCCTGGGTTCAACAACTATGGAAATCGCTTCGGGGCCCCAAAACGGTGAGTAATAGTCCACGAAAAGGGTCAGAACTGGACAAAATTGTGAGTGTTGACAACGCACACGTAAACGCACCCCGGGATCGTCAATCGTGGAAATCGCTCTGGGACCCCAAAACGGTGAGTAATAGTGCATGAACGGACAAGAATAGACCAAAATTGTGAGTGTTGATGACCGACACGTAAACGCACCCCGGGGTTCGTGAATCGTGGAAATCACTTTGGGAACCCAAAAGTGAGTAATAGCCAAGAAACGGGTCAGAATCGCCAAAATTGCGAAAAGTTGATGACCAACACATAATCGCACACTCGGGTCACCAACTATGGAAATCGCTTCGGGACCCCAAAATGGTGAGTGCTAGTCCATGAAACGGGCCAGGATTGGCCAAAACTGTGAGTGTTGATGTCCGACACGCAAACGCACCCCGGGGTTCGTTAATCGTGGAAAATCACTTCGGGACCCCAAAACAGTGAGTAATAGTTCATGAAACGGGCCAGAATCGACCAAATCGTTGAATGTTGATGACCGACATGTAAGCGTACCTTGGGGCTCAACAACTATGGAAATCGCTTTGGGACCCCAAATCGGTGAGTAATGGTCCACGAAACGGGCCAGAATCGACAAAAACCGCGAGTGTTGATGACCGACACGTAAACGCATCCCGGGTTCGTCAATCGTGGAAATCACTCCGGGACCCCAAAACAGTGAGTAATAGTCCATGAAACGGGCCAGAATCGGCCAAAATTGCGAGTGTTGATGACCAACACGTAATCGCACCCTGGGGTTCAACAACTATGAAAATCGCTTCGGGGCCCCAAAACGGTGAGTAATAGTACATGAAAAGGGCCAGAATTGGACAAAACTGTGAGTGTTGACGACGCACACGTAAACGCACCCGGGATTGTCAATCATGGAAATCGCTCGGGACCCCAAACGGTGAGTAATATTGCACGAAACGGACCAGAATCAGCCAAAATTGTGAGTGTTGATGACCGACACGTAAACGCACCCGGGGTTTCGCCAATCGTGGAAATCACGGGACCCAAAAACAGTGAGTAATAATCCACGAAACAGGCCAAAATCGGCCAAAATTGCGAGTGTTGATGACCGACACGTAAACCCACCCTGGGTTCGTCAATCGTGGAAATCACTCTGGGACCCCAAAAAAGTGAGTAATAGTCGATGAAACGGGCCAGAATCGCCAAAATTGTGAGTGTTGATGACCAACACGTAATCGCACCCTGGGTTCAACAACTATGGAAATCGCTCGGGCCCCAAAACGGTGAGTAATAGTCCACGAAACGGGTCAGAACTGGACAAAATTGTGAGTGTTGACAACGCACACGTAAACGCACCCCGGGGATCGTCAATCGTGGAAATCGCTCTCGGGCCCCAAAAGGTGAGTAATAGTGCACGAACGGACAAGAATAGACCAAAATTGTGAGTGTTGATGACCGACAGGTAAACGCACCCCGGGGTTCGTGAATCGTGGAAATCACTTTGGGAACCCAAAAGTGAGTAATAGCCAAGAAACGGGTCAGAATCGGCCAAAATTGCGAGTGTTGATGACCAACACATAATCGCACACTCGGGTCACCAACTATGGAAATCGCTTCGGGACCCCAAAATGGTGAGTACTAGTCCATGAAACGGGTCAGAATTGGCCAAAACTGTGAGTGTTGATGTCCGACACGTAAACGCATCCCGGGTTCGTTAATCGTGGAAATCACTCCGGGACCCCAAAACAGTGAGTAATAGTTCATGAAACGGGCCAGAATCGACCAAATCTTTGAATGTTGATGACCGACACGTAAGCGCACCTTGGGGCTCAACAACTATGGAAATCGCTTTGGGATCCCAAATCGGTGAGTAATGGTCACGAAACGGGCAGAATCGACAAAAACCGTGAGTGTTGATGACCGACACGTAAACGCATCCCGGGTTCGCCAATCGTGGAAATCACCCGGACCCCAAAACAGTGAGTAATAGTCCATGAAACGGGCCAGAATCGCCAAAATTGTGAGTGTTGATGACCAACACGTAATCGCACCTGGGTTCAACAACTATGGAAATCGCCGGGGCCCCAAAGCGGTGAGTAATAATCCACGAAAAGGGTCGAATTGGACAAAATTGTGAGTGTTGACGACGCACACGTAAACGCACCCCGGGATTCGCAATCGTGGAAATCGCTCTGGGACCCCAAAACGGTGAGTAATAGTGCATGAACGGACAAGAATAGACCAAAATTGTGAGTGTTGATGACCGACACGAACGCACCCCGGGGTTCGTGAATCGTGGAAATCACTTAGGGAACCCAAAAGTGAGTAATAGCCAAGAAACGGGTCAGAATCGGCCAAAATTGCGAGTGTTGATGACCAACACATAATCGCACACTCGGGTCACCAACTATGGAAATCGCTTCGGGACCCCAAAACGGTGAGTACTAGTTCATGAAATGGGCCAGAATTGGCCAAAACTGTGAGTGTTGATGTCCGACACATAAACGCACCCCGGGGTTCGTTAATCGTGGAAATCACTCCGGGACCCCAAAACAGTGAGTAATAGTTCATGAAACGGGCCAGAATCGACCAAATCTTTGAATGTTGATGGCCGACACGTAAGCACCTTGGGGCTCAACAACTATGGAAATCGCTTTGGGACCCCAAATCGGTGAGTAATGGTCCACGAAACGGGCCAGAATCGACAAAAACCGCGAGTGTTGATGACCGACACGTAAACGCATCCCGGGGTTCGTCAATCGTGGAAATCACTCCGGACCCCAAAACAGTGAGTAATAGTCCATGAAACGGGCCAGAATCGGCCAAAATTGCGAGTGTTGATGACCAACACGTAATCGCACCCTGGGGTTCAACAACTATGAAAATCGCTTCGGGGCCCCAAAACGGTGAGTAATAGTCCACGAAAAGGGCCAGAATTGGACAAAACTGTGAGTGTTGACGACGCACACGTAAACGCACCCTGGGGATTGTCAATCATTGAAACTGCTCTGGGACCCCAGAACGGTGAGAAATATTGCACGAAACGGACCAGAATCAGTCAAAATTGTGAGTGTTGATGACCGACACGTAAACGCACCCCGGGGTTCGTCAATCGTGGAAATCACTCAGGACCACAAAACAGTGAGTAATAATCCACGAAACGGGCCAAAATCGGCCAAAATTGTGAGTGTTGATGACCGACACGTAAACCCACCCCGGGTTCGCCAATCGTGGAAATCACTCGGACCCCAAAAAAGTGAGTAATAGTCGACGAAACGGGCCAGAATCGCCAAAATTGTGAGTGTTGATGACCAACACGTAATCGCACCCTGTGGTTCAACAACTATGGAAATCGCTTCAGGGCCCCAAAACGGTGAGTAATAGTCCACGAAAAGGGTCAGAACTGGACAAAATTGTGAGTGTTGACAACGCACACGTAAACGCACCCCGGGGATCGTCAATCGTGGAAATCGCTCTCGGACCCCAAAACGGTGAGTAATAGTGCACGAACGGACAAGAATAGACCAAAATTGTGAGTGTTGATGACCGACAGGTAAACGCACCCCGGGATTCGTGAATCGTGGAAATCACTTTGGGAACCCAAAAGTGAGTAATAGCCAAGAAACGTGTCAGAATCGGTCAAAATTGCGAGTGTTGATGACCAACACATAATCGCACACTCGGGTCACCAACTATGGAAATCGCTTCGGGACCCCAAAATGGTGAGTGCTAGTCCATGAAACGGGCCAGGATTGGCCAAAACTGTGAGTGTTGATGTCCGACACGTAAACGCACCCCGGGGTTCGTTAATCGTGGAAATCACTCCGGGACCCCAAAACAGTGAGTAATAGTTCATGAAACGGGCCAGAATCGACCAAACCTTTGAATGTTGATGACCGACACGTAAGCGCACCTTGGGGCTCAACAACTATGGAAATCGCTTTGGGACCCCAAATCGGTGAGTAATGGTCCACGAAACGGGCCAGAATCGACAAAAACCACGAGTGTTCATGACCGACAAATAAAACGCATCCCGGGGTTCGTCAGTCGTGGAAATCACTCCAGGACCCCAAAACAGTGAGTAATAGTCCATGAAAGGGCCAGAATCGCCAAAATTGCGAGTGTTGATGACCAACACGTAATCGCACCCTGGGGTTCAACAACTATGAAAATCGCTTCGGGGCCCCAAAACGGTGAGTAATAGTACACGAAAAGGGCCGGAATTGGACAAAACTGTGAGTGTTGACGACGCACACGTAAACGCACCCTGGGGATTGTCAATCATGGAAATCGCTCTGGGACCCCAGAACGGTGAGTAATATTGCACGAAACGGACCAGAATCAGTCAAAATTGTGAGTGTTCATGACCGACACGTAAACGCACCCCGGGGTTCGTCAATCGTGGAAATCACTCAGGGACCCAAAACAGTGAGTAATAATCCACGAAACAGGCCAAAATCGCCAAAATTACGTTGATGACCGACACGTAAACCCACCCTGGGTTCGCTCAATCGTGGAAATCACTCGGGACCCCAAAAAGTGAGTAATAGTCGATGAAACGGGCCAAATCGCCAAAATTGTGAGTGTTGATGACCAACACGTAATCGCACCCTGGGTTCAACAACTATGGAAATCGCCGGGCCCCAAAACGGTGAGTAATAGTCCACGAAAAGGGTCGAACTGGACAAAATTGTGAGTGTTGACAACGCACACGTAAATGCACCCCGGGATCGCCAATCGTGGAAATCGCTCTGGGACCCAAAACGGTGAGTAATAGTGCACGAACGGACAAGAATATACCAAAATTGTGAGTGTTGATGACCGACAGGTAAACGCACCCCGGGATTCGTGAATCGTGGAAATCACTTTGGGAACCCAAAAGTGAGTAATAGCCAAGAAACGTGTCAGAATCGGTCAAAATTGCGAGTGTTGATGACCAACACATAATCGCACACTCGGGTCACCAACTATGGAAATCGCTTCGGGACCCCAAAATGGTGAGTGCTAGTCCATGAAACGGGCCAGGATTGGCCAAAACTGTGAGTGTTGATGTCCGACACGCAAACGCACCCCGGGGTTCGTTAATCGTGGAAATCACCCGGACCCCAAAACAGTGAGTAATAGTTCATGAAACGGGCCAGAATCGACCAAACCTTTGAATGTTGATGACTGACACGTAAGCGTACCTTGGGGCTCAACAACTATGGAAATCGCTTTGGGACCCCAAATCGGTGAGTAATGGTCCACGAAACGGGCCAGAATCGACAAAAACCGTGAGTGTTGATGACCGACACGTAAACGCATCCCGGGGTTCGTCAATCGTGGAAATCACTCCGGGACCCCAAAACAGTGAGTAATAGTCCATGAAACGGGCCAGAATCGGCCAAAATTGCGAGTGTTGATGACCAACACGTAATCGCACTCGGGTTCAACAACTATGAAAATCGCCGGGGCCCCAAAACGGTGAGTAATAGTCCACAAAAAGGGTCGAATTGGACAAAATTGTGAGTGTTGACGACGCACACGTAAACGCACCATGGGGATTGTCAATCGTGGAAATCGCTCTGGGACCCCAGAACGGTGAGTAATAGTGCACGAAACAGACCAGAATCAATCAAAATTGTGAGTGTTGATGACCGACACGTAAATGCACCACGGGGTTCGCCAATCGTGGAAATCACTCAGGGACCCCAAAATAGTGAGTAATAATCCACGAAACAGGCCAAAATCGGCCAAAATTGCGAGTGTTGATGACCGACACGTAAACCCACCCTGGGGTTCGTCAATCGTGGAAATCACACCGGGACCCCAAAAAAGTGAGTAATAGTCAATGAAACGGGCCAGAATCGGCCAAAATTGTGAGTGTTGATGACCAACACATAATCGCACCCTGGGTTCAAAAACTATGGAAATCGCTTCGGGGCCCCAAAATGGTGAGTAATAGTCCACGAAAAGGGTCAGAATTGGACAAAATTGTGAGTGTTGACAACGCACACGTAAACGCACCCCGGGGATCGTCAATCGTGGAAATCGCTGTCGGACCCCAAAACGGTGAGTAATGGTGCATGAACGGACAAGAATAGACCAAAATTGTGAGTGTTGATGACCGACACGTAAACGCACCCGGGGTTCGTGAATCGTGGAAATCACTTTGGGAACCCAAAAGTGAGTAATAGCCAAGAAACGGGTCAGAATCGGCCAAAATTGCGAGTGTTGATGACCAACACATAATCGCACACTCGGGTCACCAACTATGGAAATCGCTTCGGGACCCCAAAATGGTGAGTACTAGTCCATGAAACGGGTCAGAATTGGCCAAAACTGTGAGTGTTGATGTCCGACACGTAAACGCACCCGGGGTTCGTTAATCGTGGAAAATCACTCCGGGACCCCAAAACAGTGAGTAATAGTTCATGAAACGGGCCAGAATCGACCAAACCGTTGAATGTTGATGACCGACATGTAAGCGTACCTTGGGGCTCAACAACTATGGAAATCGCTTTGGGACCCCAAATTGGTGAGTAATGGTCCACGAAACGGGTCAGAATCGACAAAAAACACGAGTGTTGATGACCGACACGTAAACGCATCCCGGGGTTCGTCAATCGTGGAAATCACTCCGGGACCCCAAAACAGTGAGTAATAGTCCATGAAACGGGCCAGAATCGGCCAAAATTGCGAGTGTTGATGACCAACACGTAATCGCACCCTGGGTTCAACAACTATGAAAATCGCTTCGGGGCCCCAAAACGGTGAGTAATAGTCCACGAAAAGGGTCAGAATTGGACAAAACTGTGAGTGTTGACGACGCACACGTAAACGCACCCTGGGGATTGTCAATCGTGGAAATCGCTCTGGGACCCCAGAACGGTGAGTAATAGTGCACGAAACAGACCAGAATCAATCAAAATTGTGAGTGTTGATGACCGACACGTAAATGCACCACGGGGTTCGCCAATCGTGGAAATCACTCAGGGACCCCAAAACAGTGAGTAATAATCCACGAAACAGGCCAAAATCGGCCAAAATTGCGAGTGTTGATGACCGACACGTAAACCCACCCAGGGGTTCGTTAATCGTGGAAATCACTCCGGGACCCCAAAAAAGTGAGTAATAGTCGACGAAACGGGCCAGAATCGGCCAAAATTGTGAGTGTTGATGACCAACACGTAATCGCACCCTGGGGTTCAACAACTATGGAAATCGCTTCGGGGCCCCAAAACGGTGAGTAATAGTCCACGAAAAGGGTCAGAACTGGACAAAATTGTGAGTGTTGACAACGCACACGTAAACGCACCCCGGGGATCGTCAATCGTGGAAATCGCTCTGGGACCCCAAAACGGTGAGTAATAGTGCATGAAACGGGCAAGAATCGACAAAAATTGTGAGTGTTGATGACCGACACGTAAACCCACCCTGGGTTCGTCAATCGTGGAAATCACTTTGGGAACCCAAAAGTGAGTAATAGCCAAGAAACGGGTCAGAATCGGCCAAAATTGCGAGTGTTGATGACCAACACATAATCGCACACTCGGGTCACCAACTATGGAAATCGCTTCGGGACCCCAAAATGGTGAGTACTAGTCCATGAAACGGGTCAGAATTGGCCAAAACTGTGAGTGTTGATGTCCGATACGTAAACGCACCCCGGGGTTCGTTAATCGTGGAAATCACTCGAGGACTCCAAAACAGTGAGTAATAGTCCATGAAACGGGCCAGAATCGACCAAACCGTTGAATGTTGATGACCGACAAGTAAGCGCACCTTGGGGCTCAACAACTATGGAAATCGCTTTGGGACCCCAAATCGGTGAGTAATGGTCCACGAAACGGGCCAGAATCGACAAAACCGCGAGTGTTGATGACCGACACATAAACGCATCCCGGGGTTCGTCAATCGTGGAAATCACTCCGGGACCCCAAAACAGTGAGTAATAGTCCATGAAACGGGCCAGAATCGGCCGAAATTGCGAGTGTTGATGACCAACACGTAATCGCACCCTGGGTTCAACAACTATGAAAATCGCTTCGGGGCCCCAAAACGGTGAGTAATAGTCCACGAAAACGGTCAGAATTGGACAAAACTGTGAGTGTTGACGACGCACACGTAAACGCACCCTGGGGATTGTCAATCGTGGAAATCGCTCTGGGACCCCAGAACGGTGAGTAATAGTGCAAGAAACGGACCAGAATCGCCAAAATTGTGAGTGTTGATGACCGACACGTAAACGCACCCCGGGGTTCGTCAATCGTGGAAATCACTCAGGGACCCCAAAACAGTGAGTAATAATCCACGAAACAGGCCAAAATCGGCCAAAATTGCGGGTGTTGATGACCGACACGTAAACCCACCCTGGGGTTCGTCAATCGTGGAAATCACTCTAGGACCCCAAAAAAAGTGAGTAATAGTCGACGAAACGGGCCAGAATCGGCCAACATTGTGAGTGTTGATGACCAACACGTAATCGCACCCTGCGGTTCAACAACTATGGAAATCGCTTCAGGGCCCCAAAACGGTGAGTAATATTCCACGAAAAGGGTCAGAATCGACAAAATTGTGAGTGTTGACAACGACACGTAAATGCACCCCGGGATCGCCAATCGTGGAAATCGCTCGGGACCCCAAAACGGTGAGTAATAGTGCACGGACGGACAAGAATAGACCAAAATTGTGAGTGTTGATGACCGACAGGTAAACGCACCCCGGGGTTCGTGAATCGTGGAAATCACTTTGGGAACCCAAAAGTGAGTAATAGCCAAGAAACGGGTCAGAATCGGCCAAAATTGCGAGTGTTGATGACCAACACATAATCGCACACTCGGGTCACCAACTATGGAAATCGCTTCGGGACCCCAAAATGGTGAGTACTAGTCCATGAAACGGGCCAGAATTGGCCAAAACTGTGAGTGTTGATGTCCGACACGTAAACGCACCCCGGGGTTCGTTAATCGTGGAAATCACTCCGGGACCCCAAAACAGTGAGTAATAGTTCATGAAACGGGCCAGAATCGACCAAACCGTTGAATGTTGATGACCGACACGTAAGCGCACCTTGGGGCTCAACAACTATGGAAATCACTTTGGGACCCCAAATCGGTGAGTAATGGTCCACGAAACGGGCCAGAATCGACAAAAACCGCGAGTGTTGATGACCGACACGTAAACGCATCCCGGGGTTCGTCAATCGTGGAAATCACCCGGACCCAAAACGGTGAGTAATAGTGCGACCCCAAAACAGTGAGTAATAGTCCATGAAACGGGCCAGAATCGGCCAAATAGTTGCGGGTCAGAATCGGCCAAAATTGTGTTGATGACCAACACGTAATCGCACCCTGGGGTTCAACAACTATGAAAATCGCCGGGGCCCCAAACGGTGAGTAATAGTACACGAAAAGGGCGAATTGGACAAAACTGTGAGTGTTGACGACGCACACGTAAACGCACCCGGGATTGTCAATCGTGGAAATCGCTCGGGACCCCGAACGGTGAGTAATAGTGCACGAAACGGACCAGAATCAATCAAAATTGTGAGTGTTGATGACCGACACGTAAATGCACACGGGTTCGCCAATCGTGGAAATCACTCGGGGACCCCAAAACAGTGAGTAATAATCCAAACAGGCCAAATCGGCCAAATTGCGAGTGTTGATGACCGACACGTAAACCCACCCTGGGTTCGTCAATCGTGGAAATCACTCGGGACCCCAAAAAGTGAGTAATAGTCGATGAAACGGGCCAGAATCGCCAAAATTGTGAGTGTTGATGACCAACACGTAATCGCACCCTGGGTTCAACAACTATGGAAATCGCCGGGGCCCAAAACGGTGAGTAATAGTCCACGAAAAGGGTCGAAACTGGACAAAATTGTGAGTGTTGACAACGCACACGTAAACGCACCCCGGGGATCGTCAATCGTGGAAATCGCTCTCGGACCCCAAAACGGTGAGTAATAGTGCACGGACGGACAAGAATAGACCAAAATTGTGAGTGTTGATGACCAACAGGTAAACGCACCCCGGGATTCGTGAATCGTGGAAATCACTTTGGGAACCCAAAAGTGAGTAATAGCCAAGAAACGTGTCAGAATCGGTCAAAATTGCGAGTGTTGATGACCAACACATAATCGCACACTCGGGTCACCAACTATGGAAATCGCTTCGGGACCCCAAAATGGTGAGTGCTAGTCCATGAAACGGGCCAGGATTGGCCAAAACTGTGAGTGTTGATGTCCGACACGTAAACGCACCCCGGGGTTCGTCAATCGTGGAAATCACCCGGACCCCAAAACAGTGAGTAATAGTTCATGAAACGGGCCAGAATCGACCAAACCTTTGAATGTTGATGACCGACACGTAAGCGCACCTTGGGGCTCAACAACTATGGAAATCGCTTTGGGACCCCAAATCGGTGAGTAATGGTCCACGAAACGGGCCAGAATCGACAAAAACCGCGAGTGTTGATGACCGACACGTAAACGCATCCCGGGTTCGCCAATCGTGGAAATCACCCGGACCCCAAAACAGTGAGTAATAGTCCATGAAACGGGCCAGAATCGCCAAAATTGCGAGTGTTGATGACCAACACGTAATCGCACCTGGGGTTCAACAACTATGAAAATCGCTTCGGGCCCCAAAACGGTGAGTAATAGTCCACGAAAAGGGTCAGAATTGGACAAAACTGTGAGTGTTGACGACGCACACGTAAACGCACCCTGGGGATTGTCAATCGTGGAAATCGCTCTGGGACCCCAGAACGGTGAGTAATAGTGCACGAAACGGACCAGAATCAGTCAAAATTGTGAGTGTTGATGACCGACACGTAAACGCACCCCGGGGTTCGTCAATCGTGGAAATCACTCACGGACCCCAAAACAGTGAGTAATAATCCACGAAACAGGCCAAAATCGGCCAAAATTGTGAGTGTTGATGACCGACACGTAAACCCACCCTGGGGTTCGTCAATCGTGGAAATCACACCGGGACCCCAAAAAAGTGAGTAATAGTCAACTAAACGGGCCAGAATCGTCCAAAATTGTGAGTGTTGATGACCAACACGTAATCGCACCCTGGGGTTCAACAACTATGGAAATCGCTTCGGGGCCCCAAAATGGTGAGTAATAGTACACGAAAAGGGTCAGAACTGGACAAAATTGTGAGTGTTGACAACGCACACGTAAACGCACCCCGGGGATCGTCAATCGTGGAAAACGTTGTCGGACCCCAAAACGGTGAGTAATAGTGCATGAACGGACAAGAATAGACCAAAATTGCGAGTGTTGATGACTGACAGGTAAACACACCCTGGGGTTCGTGAATCGTGGAAATCACTTTGGGAACCCAAAAGTGAGTAATAGCCATGAAACGGGTCAGAATCGGCCAAAATTGCGAGTGTTGATGACCAACACATAATCGCACACTCGGGTCACCAACTATGGAAATCGCTTCGGGACCCCAAAATGGTGAGTACTAGTCCATGAAATGGGCCAGAATTGGCCAAAACTGTGAGTGTTGATGTCCGACACGTAAACGCACCCCGGGGTTCGTTAATCGTGGAAATCACCCGGGACCCCAAAACAGTGAGTAATAGTTCATGAAACGGGCCAGAATCGACCAAATCTTTGAATGTTGATGACCGACACGTAAGCGCACCTTGGGGCTCAACAACTATGGAAATCGCTTTGGGACCCCAAATCGGTGAGTAATGGTCCACGAAACGGGCCAGAATCGACAAAAACTGTGAGTGTTGATGACCGACACGTAAACGCATCCCGGGTTCGCTCAATCGTGGAAATCACCCGGACCCCAAAACAGTGAGTAATAGTCCATGAAACGGGCCAGAATCGCCAAAATTGCGAGTGTTGATGACCAACACGTAATCGCACCTGGGGTTCAACAACTATGAAAATCGCCGGGGCCCCAAAACGGTGAGTAATAATCCACGAAAAGGGTCGAATTGGACAAAACTGTGAGTGTTGACGACGCACACGTAAACGCACCGGGGATTGTCAATCGTGGAAATCGCCTGGGACCCCAAAACGGTGAGTAATAGTGCACGAAAGGACAAGAATCGACCAAAATTGTGAGTGTTGATGACCGACACGTATAAACGCACTCCGGGTTCGCCAACGCACCCCGGGTTCGTGAATCGTGGAAATCACTTTGGGAACCCAAAAGTGAGTAATAGCCAAGAAACGGGTCAGAATCGCCAAAATTGCGATTGTTGATGACCAACACATAATCGCACACCGGGTCACCAACTATGGAAATCGCCGGGACCCCAAAACGGTGAGTACTAGTCCATGAAATGGGCCAGAATTGGCCAAAACTGTGAGTGTTGATGTCCGACACGTAAACGCACAACTCCGGGTTCGTTAATCGTGGAAATCACCCGGGACCCCAAAACAGTGAGTAATAGTTCATGAAACGGGCCAGAATCGACCAAATCTTTGAATGTTGATGACCGACACGTAAGCGCACCTTGGGGCTCAACAACTATGGAAATCGCTTTGGGACCCCAAATCGGTGAGTAATGGTCCATGAAACGGGCCAGAATCGACAAAAACCGTGAGTGTTGATGACCGACACGTAAACGCATCCCGGGTTCGCCAATCGTGGAAATCACTCGGGACCCCAAAACAGTGAGTAATAGTCCATGAAACGGGCCAGAATCGCCAAAATTGCGAAAAGTTGATGACCAACACGTAATCGCACCCGGGGTTCAACAACTATGAAAATCGCCGGGGCCCCAAAACGGTGAGTAATAGTCCACGAAAAGGGCGAATTGGACAAAACTGTGAGTGTTGACGACGCACACGTAAACGCACCTCGGGATTGTCAATCATGGAAATCGCTCGGGACCCCAAACGGTGAGTAATAGTGCACGAAACGGACCAGAATCGATCAAAATTGTGAGTGTTGATGACCGACACGTAAACGCACCGGGGTTCGCCAATCGTGGAAATCACCAGGACCCCAAAACAGTGAGTAATAATCCACGAAACAGGCCAAATCGCCAAAATTGCGAGTGTTGATGACCGACACGTAAACCCACCCAGGGTTCGCCAATCGTGGAAATCACTCCGGGACCCCAAAAAGTGAGTAATAGTCGATGAAACGGGCCAGAATCGCCAAAATTGTGAGTGTTGATGACCAACACGTAATCGCACCCTGGGTTCAACAACTATGGAAATCGCCGGGCCCCAAAACGATGAGTAATAGTCCACGAAAAGGGTCGAAACTGGACAAAATTGTGAGTGTTGACAACGCACACGTAAATGCACCCGGGATCGCCAATCGTGGAAATCGCTCGGGACCCCAAAACGGTGAGTAATAGTGCATGAACGGACAAGAATAGACCAAAATTGTGAGTGTTGATGACCGACAGTAAACGCACCCCAGGGTTCGTGAATCGTGGAAATCACTTTGGGAACCCAAAAGTGAGTAATAGCCAAGAAACGGGTCAGAATCGGCCAAAATTGCGAGTGTTGATGACCAACACATAATCGCACACTCGGGTCACCAACTATGGAAATCGCTTCGGGACTCCAAAACGGTGAGTACTAGTTCATGAAATGGGCCAGAATTGGCCAAAACTGTGAGTGTTGATGTCCGACACGTAAACGCATCCCGGCGTTCGTTAATCGTGGAAATCACCCGGACCCCAAAACAGTGAGTAATAGTTCATGAAACGGGCCAGAATCGACCAAACCTTTGAATGTTGATGACCGACACGTAAGCGCACCTTGGGGCTCAACAACTATGGAAATCGCTTTGGGACCCCAAATCGGTGAGTAATGGTCCATGAAACGGGCCAGAATCGACAAAAACTGTGAGTGTTGATGACCGACACGTAAACGCACCCCGGGGTTCGTCAATCGTGGAAATCACTCCGGGACCCCAAAACAGTGAGTAATAGTCCATGAAACGGGCCAGAATCGCCAAAATTGCGAGTGTTGATGACCAACACGTAATCGCACCTGGGGTTCAACAACTATAAAAATCGCCGGGGGCCCCAAAACGGTGAGTAATAATCCACGAAAAGGGTCAGAATTGGACAAAATGTGTGAGTGTTGACGACGCACACGTAAACGCACTCGGGGATTCGTCAATCGTGGAAATCGCTCTGGACCCCAAACGGTGAGTAATAGTGCATGAACGGACAAGAATAGACCAAAATTGTGAGTGTTGATGACCGACACGAAACGCACCCGGGGTTCGTGAATCGTGGAAATCACTTAGGGAACCCAAAAGTGAGTAATAGCCAAGAAACGGGTCAGAATCGGCCAAAATTGCGAGTGTTGATGACCAACACATAATCGCACACCTCGGGTCACCAATTATGGAAATCGCCGGGACCCCAAAACGGTGAGTACTAGTCCATGAAATGGGCCAGAATTGGCCAAAACTGTGAGTGTTGATGTCCACACATAAACGCACCCACGGGTTCGTTAATCGTGGAAATCACCCGGACCCCAAAACAGTGAGTAATAGTTCATGAAACGGGCCAGAATCGACCAAATCTTTGAATGTTGATGGCCGACACGTAAGCACACTTGGGGCTCAACAACTATGGAAATCGCTTTGGGACCCCAAATCGGTGAGTAATGGTCCATGAAACGGGCCAGAATCGACAAAAACCGCGAGTGTTGATGACCGACACGTAAACGCATCCCGGGGTTCGTCAATCGTGGAAATCACTCCGGGACCCCAAAACAGTGAGTAATAGTCCATGAAACGGGCAGAATCGGCCAAAATTGCGAGTGTTGATGACCAACACGTAATCGCACCTGGGGTTCAACAACTATGAAAATCGCCGGGCCCCAAAACGGTGAGTAATAGTACACGAAAAGGGCAGAATTGGACAAAACTGTGAGTGTTGACGACGCACACGTAAACGCACCCTGGGATTGTCAATCATGGAAATCGCTCTGGGACCCCAAACGGTGAGTAATATTGCACGAAACGGACCAGAATCGACAAAAATTGTGAGTGTTGATGACCGACACGTAAACGCACCCGGGTTCGCCAATCGTGGAAATCACTCGGGACCCCAAACAGTGAGTAATAATCCACGAAACAGGCCAAAATTGCGAGTGTTGATGACCGACACGTAAACCCACCCCGGGTTCGCCAATCGTGGAAATCACCCGGGACCCCAAAAAGTGAGTAATAGTCCATGAAACGGGCCAGAATCGCCAAAATTGTGAGTGTTGATGACCAACACGTAATCGCACCTGGGTTCAACAACTATGGAAATCGCTTCGGGGCCCCAAAACGGTGAGTAATAGTCCACGAAAAGGGTCAGAACTGGACAAAATTGTGAGTGTTGACAACGCACACGTAAATGCACCCCGGGGATCGTCAATCGTGGAAATCGCTCTGGGACCCCAAAACGGTGAGTAATAGTGCACGAAAGGACAAGAAAAGACCAAAATTGTGAGTGTTGATGACCGACACGTAAACGCACCCCGGGTTCGTGAATCATGGAAATCACTTTGGGAACCCAAAACTGAGTAATAGCCAAGAAACGGGTCAGAATCGGCCAAAATTGCGAGTGTTGATGACCAACACATAATCGCACACTCGGGTCACCAACTATGGAAATCGCTTCGGGACCCCAAAATGGTGAGTACTAGTTCATGAAATGGGCCAGAATTGGCCAAAACTGTGAGTGTTGATGTCCGACACGTAAACGCACCCCCGGTTCGTTAATCGTGGAAATCACCCGGACCCCAAAACAGTGAGTAATAGTTCATGAAACGGGCCAGAATCGACCAAATCTTTGAATGTTGATGACCGACACGTAAGCGCACCTTGGGGCTCAACAACTATGGAAATCGCTTTGGGACCCCAAATCGGTGAGTAATGGTCCACGAAACGGGCCAGAATCGACAAAAACGTGAGTGTTGATGACCGACACGTAAACGCATCCCGGGTCGCAATCGTGGAAATCACCCGGACCCCAAAACAGTGAGTAATAGTCCATGAAACGGGCCAGAATCGCCAAAATTGCGAAAAGTTGATGACCAACACGTAATCGCACCTGGGGTTCAACAACTATGAAAATCGCCGGGGCCCAAAACGGTGAGTAATAGTACACGAAAAGGGCCGAATTGGACAAAACTGTGAGTGTTGACGACGCACACGTAAACGCACCTCGGGATTGTCAATCATGGAAATCGCTCTGGGACCCCAAACGGTGAGTAATAGTGCACGAAACGGACCAGAATCACCAAAATTGTGAGTGTTGATGACCGACACGTAAACGCACCCGGGGTTCGCCAATCGTGGAAATCACTCAGGACCCAAAACAGTGAGTAATAATCCACGAAACAGGCCAAAATCGCCAAAATTGCGAGTGTTGATGACCGACACGTAAACCCATCCCGGGTTCGCCAATCGTGGAAATCACTCGGACCCCAAAACAGTGAGTAATAGTCCATGAAACGGGCCAGAATCGGCCAAAATTGTGAGTGTTGATGACCAACACGTAATCGCACCCGGGTTCAACAACTATGGAAATCGCCGGGGCCCCAAAACGGTGAGTAATAGTCCACGAAAAGGGTCGAATCGACAAAAATTGTGAGTGTTGACAACGCACACGTAAACGCACCCCGGGGATCGTCAATCGTCGGGAAATCGCTCGGGACCCCAAAACGGTGAGTAATAGTGCATGAACGGACAAGAATAGACCAAAATTGTGAGTGTTGATGACCGACACGTAAACGCACCCGGGTTCGTGAATCGTGGAAATCACTTTGGGAACCCAAAAGTGAGTAATAGCCAAGAAACGGGTCAGAATCGCCAAAATTGCGAAAGTGTTGATGACCAACACATAATCGCACACCGGGTCACCAACTATGGAAATCGCCGGGACCCCAAAACGGTGAGTACTAGTCCATGAAATGGGCCAGAATTGGCCAAAACTGTGAGTGTTGATGTCCGACACGTAAACGCATCCCGGGTTCGTTAATCGTGGAAATCACCCGGACCCCAAAACAGTGAGTAATAGTTCATGAAACGGGCCAGAATCGACCAAATCTTTGAATGTTGATGACCGACACGTAAGCGCACCTTGGGGCTCAACAACTATGGAAATCGCTTTGGGACCCCAAATCGTGTAGTAATGGTCCACAAAACGAAACGGGTTGACAGAATCGACAAAACCGTGAGTGTTGATGACCGACACGTAAACGCATCCCGGGGTTCGTCAATCGTGGAAATCACTCCGGGACCCCAAAACAGTGAGTAATAGTCCATGAAACGGGCCAGAATCGGCCAAAATTGCGAGTGTTGATGACCAACACGTAATCGCACCTGGGGTTCAACAACTATGAAAATCGCTTCGGGGCCCCAAAACGGTGAGTAATAGTCCACGAAAACGGTCAGAATTGGACAAAACTGTGAGTGTTGACGACGCACACGTAAACGCACCCTGGGGATTGTCAATCGTGGAAATCGCTCTGGGACCCCAGAACGGTGAGTAATAGTGCACGAAACGGACCAGAATCAGTCAAAATTGTGAGTGTTGATGACCGACACGTAAACGCACCCCGGGGTTCGTCAATCGTGGAAATCACTCAGGGACCCCAAAACAGTGAGTAATAATCCACGAAACAGGCCAAAATCGGCCAAAATTGCGAGTGTTGATGACCGACACGTAAACCCACCCTGGGGTTCGTCAATCGTGGAAATCACTCGGGACCCCAAAAAAGTGAGTAATAGTCGACGAAACGGGCCAGAATCGGCCAAAATTGTGAGTGTTGATGACCAACACGTAATCGCACCCTGGGTTCAACAACTATGGAAATCGCTTCGGGCCCCAAAACGGTGAGTAATAGTCCACGAAAAGGGTCAGAACTGGACAAAATTGTGAGTGTTGACAACGCACACGTAAATGCACCCCGGGGATCGTCAATCGTGGAAATCGCTCTCGGACCCCAAAACGGTGAGTAATAGTGCACGAACGGGCAAGAATAGACCAAAATTGTGAGTGTTGATGACCGACAAGGTAAACGCACCCCGGGGTTCGTGAATCGTGGAAATCACTTTGGGAACCCAAAACTGAGTAATAGCCAAGAAACGGGTCAGAATCGGCCAAAATTGCGAGTGTTGATGACCAACACATAATCGCACACTCGGGTCACCAACTATGGAAATCGCTTCGGGACCCCAAAACGGTGAGTACTAGTCCATGAAATGGGCCAGAATTGGCCAAAACTGTGAGTGTTGATGTCCGACACGTAAACGCACCCCGGGTTCGTTAATCGTGGAAATCACACCGGGACCCCAAAACAGTGAGTAATAGTTCATGAAACGGGCCAGAATTGACCAAATCTTTGAATGTTGATGACCGACACGTAAGCGCACCTTGGGGTACAACAACTATGGAAATCGCTGTGGGACCCCAAATCAGTGAGTAATAGTCCACGAAACGGGCCAGAATCGGCCAAAACTGTGATTGTTGATGACCGACACGTAAACGCATCCCGGGTTCGCCAATCGTGGAAATCACTCGGGACCCCAAAACAGTGAGTAATAGTCCATGAAACGGGCCAGAATCGCCAAAATTGCGAGTGTTGATGACCAACACGTAATCGCACCTTGAGGGTTCAACAACTATAAAAATCGCTTTGGGCCCCAAAACGGTGAGTAATAGTCCACGAAAAGGGTCGAATTGGACAAAATGTGAGTGTTGACGACGCACACGTAAACGCACCCCGGGATTGTCAATCGTGGAAATCGCTCAGGACCCCAAAACGGTGAGTAATAGTGCATGAACGGACAAGAATAGACCAAAATTGTGAGTGTTGATGACCGACACGAAAACGCACCGGGTTCGTGAATCGTGGAAATCACTTAGGGAACCCAAAAGTGAGTAATAGCCAAGAAACGGGTCAGAATCGCCAAAATTGCGAGTGTTGATGACCAACACATAATCGCACACTTGGGTCACCAATTATGGAAATCGCTTCGGGACCCCAAAACGGTGAGTACTAGTTCATGAAATGGGCCAGAATTGGCCAAAACTGTGAGTGTTGATGTCCGACACGTAAACGCACCCCGGGTTCGTTAATCGTGGAAATCACTCCGGACCCCAAAACAGTGAGTAATAGTTCATGAAACGGGCCAGAATCGACCAAATCTTTGAATGTTGATGACCGACACGTAAGCACCTTGGGGCTCAACAACTATGGAAATCGCTTTGGGACCCCAAATCGGTGAGTAATGGTCCATGAAACGGGCCAGAATCGACAAAAACCGCGAGTGTTGATGACCGACACGTAAACGCATCCCGGTTCGTCAATCGTGGAAATCACTCCGGAACCCCAAAACATTAAGTAATAGTCCATGAAACTGGCCAGAATCGCCAAAATTGCGAGTGTTGATGACCAACACGTAATCGCACCCGGGGTTCAACAACTATGAAAATCGCCGGGGCCCCAAAACGGTGAGTAATAGTCCACGAAAAGGGCCAAAATGGACAAAACTGTGAGTGTTGACGACGCACACGTAAACGCACTCGGGATTGTCAATCATGGAAATCGCCAGGGACCCCAAAACGGTGAGTAATATTGCACAAAACGGACCAGAATCACCAAAATTGTGAGTGTTGATGACCGACACGTAAACGCACCCCGGGTTCGCCAATCGTGGAAATCACTCAGGACCCAAAACAGTGAGTAATAATCCACGAAACAGGCCAAAATCGCCAAAATTGCGAGTGTTGATGACCGACACGTAAACCCACCTGGGGTTCGCTCAATCGTGGAAATCACTCGGGACCCCAAAAAGTGAGTAATAGTCGATTAAACGGGCCAGAATCGCCAAAATTGTGAGTGTTGATGACCAACACGTAATCGCACCCTGGGTTCAACAACTATGGAAATCGCCGGGGCCCAAAACGGTGAGTAATAGTCCACGAAAAGGGTCGAACTGGACAAAATTGTGAGTGTTGACAACGCACACGTAAATGCACCCCGGGATCGCCAATCGTGGAAATCGCTCTGGGACCCCAAAACGGTGAGTAATAGTGCATGAACGGACAAGAATAGACCAAAATTGTGAGTGTTGATGACCGACACGTAAACGCACCCGGGGTTCGTGAATCGTGGAAATCACTTTGGGAACCCAAAAGTGAGTAATAGCCAAGAAACGGGTCGAATCGGCCAAAATTGCGAGTGTTGATGACCAACACATAATCGCACACTCGGTCACCAACTATGGAAATCGCCGGGACCCCAAAATGGTGAGTACTAGTCCATGAAATGGGCCAGAATTGGCCAAAACTGTGAGTGTTGATGTCCGACACGTAAACGCATCCCGGGTTCGTTAATCGTGGAAATCACTCCGGGACCCCAAAACAGTGAGTAATAGTTCATGAAACGGGCCAGAATCGACCAAATCTTTGAATGTTGATGACCGACACGTAAGCGCAACTTGGGGCTCAACAACTATGGAAATCGCTTTGGGACCCCAAATCGGTGAGTAATGGTCCACGAAACGGGCAGAATCGACAAAAACCGTGAGTGTTGATGACCGACACGTAAACGCATCCCGGGTTCGCCAATCGTGGAAATCACCCGGACCCCAAAACAGTGAGTAATAGTCCATGAAACGGGCCAGAATCGCCAAAATTGCGAGTGTTGATGACCAACACGTAATCGCACCTGGGTTCAACAACTATGAAAATCGCCGGGGCCCCAAACGGTGAGTAATAGTCCACGAAAAGGGTCGAATTGGACAAAACTGTGAGTGTTGACGATGCACACGTAAACGCACCCTGGGGATTGTCAATCGTGGAAATCGCTCTGGGACCCCAAAACGGTGAGTAATAGTGCACGAAACGGACCAGAATCAGTCAAAATTGTGAGTGTTGATGACCGACACGTAAACGCACCCCGGGGTTCGTCAATCGTGGAAATCACTCAGGACCCCAAAACAGTGAGTAATAATCCACGAAACGGGCCAAAATCGGCCAAAATTGCGAGTGTTGATGACCGACACGTAAACCCACCCTGGGGTTCGTCAATCGTGGAAATCACTCCGGGACCCCAAAAAAGTGAGTAATAGTCGATGAAAAGGGCCAGAATCGGCCAAAATTGTGAGTGTTGATGACCAACACGTAATCGCACCCTGGGGTTCAACAACTATGGAAATCGCTTCGGGGCCCCAAAACGGTGAGTAATAGTCCACGAAAAGGGTCAGAACTGGACAAAATTGTGAGTGTTGACAACGCACACGTAAACGCACCCCGGGGATCGTCAATCGTGGAAATCGCTCTCGGACCCCAAAACGGTGAGTAATAGTGCATGAACGGACAAGAATAGACCAAAATTGTGAGTGTTGATGACCGACAGGTAAACGCACCCCGGGGTTCGTGAATCGTGGAAATCACTTTGGGAACCCAAAAGTGAGTAATAGCCAAGAAACGGGTCAGAATCGGCCAAAATTGCGAGTGTTGATGACCAACACATAATCGCACACTCGGGTCACCAACTATGGAAATCGCTTCGGGACTCCAAAACGGTGAGTACTAGTTCATGAAATGGGCCAGAATTGGCCAAAACTGCGAGTGTTGATGTCCGACACGTAAACGCATCCCAGCGTTAGTTAATCGTGGAAATCACTCCGGGACCCCAAAACAGTGAGTAATAGTTCATGAAACGGGCCAGAATCGACCAAATCTTTGAATGTTGATGACCGACACGTAAGCGCACCTTGGGGCTCAACAACTATGGAAATCGCTTTGGGATCCCAAATCGGTAGTAATGGTCCACGAAACGGAACAGAATCGACAAAAACTGTGAGTGTTGATGACCGACACGTAAACGCATCCCGGGGTTCGTCAATCGTGGAAATCACTCCGGGACCCCAAAACAGTGAGTAATAGTCCACAAAACGGGCCAGAATCGGCCAAAATTGCGAGTGTTGATGACCAACACGTAATCGCACCCTGGGTTCAACAACTATAAAAATCGCTTCGGGGCCCCAAAACGGTGAGTAATAATCCACGAAAAGGGTCAGAATTGGACAAAACTGTGAGTGTTGACGACGCACACGTAAACGCACCGTGGGGATTGTCAATCGTGGAAATCGCTCTGGGACCCCAGAACGGTGAGTAATAGTGCATGAACGGACAAGAATAGACCAAAATTGTGTGTGTTGATGACCGACAGGGAACGCACCCCGGGGTTCGTGAATCGTGGAAATCACTTAGGGAACCCAAAAGTGAGTAATAGCCAAGAAACGGGTCAGAATCCGCCAAAATTGCGATTGTTGATGACCAACACATAATCGCACACTCGGGTCACCAACTATGGAAATCGCTTCGGGACTCCAAAACGGTGAGTACTAGTTCATGAAATGGGCCAGAATTGGCCAAAACTGCGAGTGTTGATGTCCGACACGTAAACGCATCCCGGCGTTCGTTAATCGTGGAAATCACTCCGGGACCCCAAAACAGTGAGTAATAGTTCATGAAACGGGCCAGAATCGACCAAATCTTTGAATGTTGATGACCGACACGTAAGCGCACCTTGGGGCTCAACAACTATGGAAATCGCTTTGGGATCCCAAATCGGTAGTAATGGTCCACGAAACGGGACAGAATCGACAAAAACTGTGAGTGTTGATGACCGACACGTAAACGCATCCCGGGGTTCGTCAATCGTGGAAATCACTCCGGGACCCCAAAACAGTGAGTAATAGTCCACGAAACGGGCCAGAATCGGCCAAAATTGCGAGTGTTGATGACCAACACGTAATCGCACCCTGGGGTTCAACAACTATAAAAATCGCTTCGGGGCCCAAAACGGTGAGTAATAATCCACGAAAAGGGTCAGAATTGGACAAAACTGTGAGTGTTGACGACGCACACGTAAACGCACCGTGGGGATTGTCAATCGTGGAAATCGCTCTGGGACCCCAGAACGGTGAGTAATAGTGCATGAACGGACAAGAATAGACCAAAATTGTGTGTGTTGATGACCGACAGGGAACGCACCCGGGGTTCGTGAATCGTGGAAATCACTTAGGGAACCCAAAAGTGAGTAATAGCCAAGAAACGGGTCAGAATCCGCCAAAATTGCGAGTGTTGATGACCAACACATAATCGCACACTCGGGTCACCAATTATGGCAATCGCTTCGGGACCCCAAAACGGTGAGTACTAGTTCATGAAATGGGCCAGAATTGGCCAAAACTGTGAGTGTTGATGTCCGACACATAAACGCACCACGGGGTTCGTTAATCGTGGAAATCACTCCGGGACCCCAAAACAGTGAGTAATAGTTCATGAAACGGGCCAGAATCGACCAAATCTTTGAATGTTGATGGCCGACACGTAAGCACCTTGGGGCTCAACAACTATGGAAATCGCTTTGGGACCCCAAATCGGTGAGTAATGGTCCATGAAACGGGCCAGAATCGACAAAAACCGCGAGTGTTGATGACCGACACGTAAACGCATCCCGGGGGGGTCAATCGTGGAAATCACTCCGGACCCCAAAACAGTGAGTAATAGTCCATGAAACGGGCCAGAATCGGCCAAAATTGCGAGTGTTGATGACCAACACGTAATCGCACCCTTGGGTTCAACAACTATGAAAATCGCCGGGGCCCCAAAACGGTGAGTAATAGTACACGAAAAGGGCCGAATTAGACAAAACTGTGAGTGATGACGACGACGCACACGTAAACGCACACCCGGGATTGTCAATCATGGAAATCGCCTGGGACCCCAAACGGTGAGTAATATTGCACGAAACGGACCAGAATCAGTCAAAATTGTGAGTGTTCATGACCGGCACGTAAACGCACCCCGGGGTTCGTCAATCGTGGAAATCACTCAGGGACCCAAAACAGTGAGTAATAATCCACGAAACAGGCCAAAATTGTGAGTGTTGATGACCGACACGTAAACGCACCCTGGGGTTCGTCAATCGTGGAAACCACTCTGGGACCCCAAAAAAGTGAGTAATAGTCGACGAAACGGGCCAGAATCGACCAAAATTGTGAGTGTTCATGACCAACACGTAATCGCACCCAGGGTTCAACAACTATGGAAATCGCTTCGGGGCCCCAAAACGATGAGTAATAGTCCACGAAAAGGGTCAGAACTGGACAAAATTGTGAGTGTTGACAACGCACACGTAAATGTACCCCTGGGATCGTCAATCGTGGAAATCGCTCTGGGACCCCAAAACGGTGAGTAATAGTGCATGAACGGACAAGAATAGACCAAAATTGTGTGAGTTGATGACCGACAGGTAAACGCATCCCGGGGTTCGTAAATCGTGGAAATCACTTTGGGAACCCAAAAGTGAGTAATAGCCAAGAAACGGGTCAGAATCGGCCAAAATTGCGAGTGTTGATGACCAACACATAATCGCACACTCGGGTCACCAACTATGGAAATCGCTTCGGGACTCCAAAACGGTGAGTACTAGTTCATGAAACGGGACAGAATCGACAAAAACTGTGAGTGTTGATGACCGACACGTAAACGCATCCCGGGGTTCGTCAATCGTGGAAATCACTCCGGGACCCCAAAACAGTGAGTAATAGTCCACGAAACGGGCCAGAATCGCCAAAATTGCGAAAAGTTGATGACCAACACGTAATCGCACCTGGAGTTCAACAACTATAAAATCGCCGGGGCCCCAAAACGGTGAGTAATAATCCACGAAAAGGGTCAGAATTGGACAAAACTGTGAGTGTTGACGACGCACACGTAAACGCACCGTGGGGATTGTCAATCGTGGAAATCGCTCTGGGTCCCCAGAACGGTGAGTAATAGTGCATGAACGGACAAGAATAGACCAAAATTGTGTGTGTTGATGACCGACAGGGAACTCACCCCGGGGTTTGTGAATCGTGGAAATCACTTAGGGAACCCAAAAGTGAGTAATAGCCAAGAAACGGGTCAGAATCCGCCAAAATTGCGAGTGTTGATGACCAACACATAATCGCACACTCGGGTCACCAATTATGGCAATCGCTTCGGGACCCCAAAACGGTGAGTACTAGTTCATGAAATGGGCCAGAATTGGCCAAAACTGTGAGTGTTGATGTCCGACACATAAACACACCACGGGATTCGTTAATCGTGGAAATCACTCCGGGACCCCAAAACAGTGAGTAATAGTTCATGAAACGGGCCAGAATCGACCAAATCTTTGAATGTTGATGGCCGACACGTAAGCACCTTGGGGCTCAACAACTATGGAAATCGCTTTAGGACCCCAAATCGGTAAGTAATGGTCCATGAAACGGGCCAGAATCGACAAAAACCGCGAGTGTTGATGACCGACACGTAAACGCATCCCGGGGGGTCAATCATGGAAATCACTCCGGACCCCAAAACAGTGAGTAATAGTCCATGAAACGGGCCAGAATCGACAAAAACCGCGAGTGTTGATGACCGACACGTAAACGCATCCCGGGGGGTCAATCGTGGAAATCACTCCGGACCCCAAAACCGTGAGTAATAGTCCATGAAACGGGCCAGAATCGGCCAAAATTGCGAGTGTTGATGACCAACACGTAATCGCACCCTGGGGTTCAACAACTATGAAAATCGCTTCAGGGCCCCAAAACGGTGAGTAATAGTACACGAAAAGGGCCGGAATTGGACAAAACTGTGAGTGTTGACGACGCACACGTAAACGCACCCTGGGGATTGTCAATCATGGAAATCGCTCTGGGACCCCAGAACGGTGAGTAATATTGCACGAAACGGACCAGAATCAGTCAAAATTGGGAGTGTTCATGACCGACACGTAAACGCACCCCGGGGTTCGTCAATCGTGGAAATCACTAAGGGCCCAAAACAGTGAGTAATAATCCACGAAATAGGGCAAAATTGCGAGTGTTGATGACCGACACGTAAACCCACCCTGGGGTTCGTCAATCGTGGAAATCACTCGGGACCCCAAAAAGTGAGTAATAATCGACGAAAACGGGCCAGAATCGGCCAAAATTGTGAGTGTTCATGACCAACACGTAATCGCACCCTGGGTTCAACAACTATGGAAATCGCTTCGGGGCCCCAAAACGATGAGTAATAGTCCACGAAAAGGGTCAGAACTGGACAAAATTGTGAGTGTTGACAACGCTGCGTAAATGCACCCCAGGATCGTCAATCGTGGAAATCGCTCTGGGACCCCAAAACGGTGAGTAATAGTGCATGAACGGACAAGAATAGACCAAAATTGTGTGAGTTGATGACCGACAGGTAAACGCACCCCGGGGTTCGTGAATCGTGGAAATCACTTTGGGAACCCAAAAGTGAGTAATAGCCAAGAAACGGGTCAGAATCGGCCAAAATTGCGAGTGTTGATGACCAACACATAATCGCACACTCGGGTCACCAACTATGGAAATCGCTTCGGGACTCCAAAACGGTGAGTACTAGTTCATGAAATGGGCCAGATGTTGGGGAACGTAGTAATTTCAAAAAATTTCCTACGAACACGCAAGACCATGGTGATGGCATAGCAACGAGAGGGGAGAGTGTCCGTCCACGTACCCTCGTGAACCCGAAGCGGAGGCGTTATAACAACGTGGTTGATGTAGTCGACGTCTTCACGATCCGACCGATCCAAGCACCGAGCGTCGGCACCTCCGAGTTCTGCACACGTTCAGCTCGATGGCGATCCCGGACTCGATCCAGCAAAGTGTCGGGGAAGAGTTCCGTCAAGACGACGGCGTGGTGACGATGTTGATGCTCCACCGGCGCGGGGCTTCGCCTAAGCTCATGACGATATGACTTCTCCGGCGCGGGCTTCGCCTAAGCTCTCTGACGATAAGACGAAGTGGAATATGGTGGAAGGGGCACGCACACGGCTAAGGAACGATCCGTAGATCAACTTGTGTGTTCTAGGGTGCCCCTGCCCCGTATATAAAGGAGCCAAGGGAGGTGGCGGCCAAGGAGGAGGCGCGCAAAGGAGTCCTACTCCTCCGGAGTAGGATTCCCCTCAATCCTAGTTGGATTAGGATTCCGGAGGGGAAGAGAGAGAGGGGTGCCCACCTTTCCTAGTCCTAATAGGACTAGGGAAGAAGGCGCGCCACCTAGGGCTGGCCCTTTCTCCTTTCCACCAAGGCCCACTATGGCCCATGTAGTTCCCGGGGGGTTCCGGTAACCTCCCGATACTCCAGTAAATTCCCGATTTCACTCGGAACACTTCCGATGTCAAAATGTAGGCTTCCAATATATCAATCTTTATGTCTCGACCATTTCGAGACTCCTCGTCATGTCCGTGATCACATCTGGGACTCCGAACAACCTTTGGTGCATCAATACTTATAAACTCATAATGAACTGTCATCGAAACGTTAAGCGTGCGGACCCTACGGGTTCGAGAACTATGTAGACATGACCTAGAACCATTCTCGGTCAATAACCAATAGCGGAACCTGGATGCCCATACTGGTTCCTACATATTCTACGAAGATCTTTTATCGGTCAAACCGCATAACGACATACGTTGTTCCCTTTGTCATCGGTATGTTACTTACCCGAGATTCGATCATCGGTATCCAATACCTAGTTCAATCTCGTTACGGTAAGTCTCTTTACTGTTCAAGTAATACATCATCTCACAACTAACTCATTAGTTGTAATGCTTGCAAGGCTTAAGTGATGTGTATCACCGAGAAGGCCTAGAGATACCTCTCCGACAATCGGAGTGACAAAACCTAATCTCAAATCGCCAACCCAACAAGTACCTTTGGAGACACCTGTAGTACTCCTTTATAATCACCCGATTACGTTGTGGACGTTTGGTAGTACCAAAGTGTTCCTCCGTGGCGGGAGTTGCATAATCTCATAGTTACAGGAACATGTATGGGTCATGAAGAAAGCATTAACAACATACTAAGCGATCAAGTGTTAAGCTAACGGAATGGGTCATGGCAATCACATCATTCTCCTAATGATGTGATCCCATTAATCAAATGACAACACATGTCTATGGTTAGGAAACATAACCATCTTGATTAATGAGCTAGTCTTGTAGAGGCATACTAGTGACTATCTGTTTGTCTATGTATTCACACATGTATTATGTTTCCGGTTAATACAATTCTAGCATGAATAATAAACATTTATCATGGTATAAGGAAATAAATAATAACTTTATTATTGCCTCTAGGGCATATTTCCTTCAGTCTCCCACTTGCACTAGAGTCAATAATCTAGATTACATAGTAATGATTCTAACACCCATAGCGTCTTGGTGCTGATCATGTTGTGCTCGTGGAAGAGGCTTAGTCAACGGGTCTGCAACATTCAGATCCGTATGTATTTTGCAAATC
>JAHIAM010003647.1:0-28577 GCA_021605205.1 Aegilops longissima | reverse complement strand
CGACCAACCGGATAAAGGTGGGGCGTGAACGCAAAACTCCAAACCCTTTAGTCGCTTGGGCAGGCGACCCGACTAAAGGGTACTTTAGTCGCTGGTCTCGCGCCAACCGCGACTAAAGGGGCGGGCTATAAATACAAGGTCTGATCGATTTCGCCTTCTCCGATTCTCCTGCTTCGTCCTCGCTAGCCGACGCCGCCGCCGCTTCGCCTTCGTTCGCTGGTCGCCCATTTACCTTGTCGGCGCCTGCCCCCGCCGGATCGCTATCTCGCTCAGCCGCGCCGACTGCCTGTCCCGCTTCCTTCGCCGGTCCTCCCGCCGCACGCCGCTCTTCTCGCTAACGGGTGAGCTCTCCATCGGGCCCCGCCCGCCTCCTCCAACGCTGCGCCGACACCGCCCCTGCCGCCTGCTCAAGATGGCGCGCAGCGTGCTCTCAAGATGCCCTCAGCGCCTGTGGCGCCGCTTTGCTCAGAGCGACCTGACCCAAAATAGGTCAAATCTCTCGTGTCCTGTATCATCCCAAGATCATGCCTGGTACTCACAAGACATCGATAAAGTAATCAAAGTTCAATCACACCTGAATATCATTAAACGATTCTCATATAGAGTCTTTATTACAAGGAATAAATTCGCCCAAGGCCAACTCATGAGAAATAAACTACTAATGCTGCGGAAGGCCAAGATAAGCGAGTCCATCCGACTCCAAAGGGCAATCGCTAAGCGCGGAGCGTAGCCTCACTCCCGATCGAATATATCTCCGCAACATAATACGTGCAGCCATGTAGGTCAGCTTTTGGAATAAGCTGGCAAGTCATGAAGAATAACAATAATAAAGTTACTAACACTATATGCATTTAGGCTGTGGAGCTCTAAGTTTCATCATTTTGAGAAAAGCAAATTTTACCCTACTACAAAGGACTTGCTTGCAATTTACTACAATTATTGGTAGTTATTGAGATGGTTCCGCCAACCAATATCTCGCTCCCAAATTATTAAGTCATAAACCCTCAAATTAATTCATTAATTTTAGTGTTGAGATATCCAATACTTCCAAGTTCCAGAGGCTCAAATGTCCGTGAATCGGGACACGGCTAATCGATTAGATCTTTAAACTCTGCAGAGGGTTGCGACTTTCCCGCAAGAATCATTCCTCCTTTAAAATCTTCGCACTTCATGGTGTTTGAAGACGGACAAATGAAACAGGGTCTTCCAAAGAGTTCTTCTCGCCACCGCCGTACCCATCCAATCCTACCGCTCGCCTACTTCTCGTAGTACCGCCCAGCCAGCCTACTACTAGGGTCAACCCAGCCAGAGCCCATAATGGCTTGCGGCTGCACAGTAAGCTTCCGGTCATGGGGCATCCATCCTTCTCTTCGTGGCTGGGTGAAGCTTCCGCAGGATGTCATGGCGCTTCCATGCATCCCGCCACCACTGGTGCTCCAGGTGCCCACAACCGCCCTCCACCCAAAGAGTGATTTTCAAGTCCATCTTGATCATTGTAGTTCATGGGGGTTGTCATCATTGACTCACATCTTGCTTATGAATTTCACTCATCCCAAATCCCGCTCACGAGCATAGCAAAATAACTACTACGCCCCGGTCAAGGTAACAAGGGATTGGTTCATCCTACCACATGATACTACTCAAGTTTAATGACTTCAAGATTTCACTACTGCATGCATGGTGGGTGGTGACAACTACTAATGCACAAAAACATAGGTATAGAAATAACATGATCAAAACTTGCCTTGCCGATGATCCTCGTAAGCTAAAGAGTCGAGTAGCAAGCTCAGACCTGAAACTCTACCGAGACAAACAATAGCACAATAAGCACAAAGCAATAGGATCACACAACATAACAAAGGTAACATAACACAACAAAACAATCAAAGCCAAATCCAAAAGGAAAACTCAAAGAAACACCAATTCAAAGTTTTTCCCTACTCCAAACAATAACAATAATAGTTTTTTATATAACAAAAAATTCCTTAATATAACCTAATCATGTTTTTGAGTTGACTTAACAGAAAAGGTTTCACTAAGCAACTAGGTGCAAAAAGAATTAATTAAATAGCTATTATGAAACTCATTTTAGGCCTAATCCAATTTCTATTGAGAAAATAATTTAAAACTTTTATTAATTATAAATAAAAGTTCATCTAATGGAGTGACAGAAACTAACCTAGAATAACTAATCACAAGTTAAAAATAAATTCATTTACTAATTAATTAATTAGGAAAACAGGAACTAGTTAATTAATTAGGATTAATAGGATTCTGTCTAAAACCAATTATTTATTAATCCTAAAATACCCAAGTTAATTTCTAGGGTTTGACAATGTCAAAATAAAGTGGTGACAAAAAGAATCATGCAAAAATAATTTTTCTAACTAAAGTTATAGCAGATTTACTATTCTGGCTAAAACATTATTAAAGCCTTTTAGTTATTTTTAACATAGCTAAATATATATTCTACAAAAACTACATAAAATTTTCAATCCAACAAAAAAGAATCATCTAAAAATATTAAACAGAATAAAAGATATACATTTTTGAAAACAGAAACTATTCGCTAAAACAGAAAATCAAAATAAAAGAAAAGGCCTAATGGGCCTATATCAGTGCCCTCAGTCGTTAGATAGCCTAACGGGCCTAGGTTTAAACTAAACGAACCGCTAAAAAATAAACCTAAACTAAAACTAAACCGATCGAACCGGCCGGTTTTATAAATAAAACCTAACCCTTCGGGTTTCTAATCCTAGCCCTAGATCTAGGATCGACGGGGAGGGCGATGCGGTGACTTCACCGGACTCGGCGATGGCGGAGGCGGCGCGAAAGTGCGCCGGGCTGCCTCAAGGCTGGGAGCTCCGGCGACTGCCTGGGAGATGCGCACGAGGTCGGGAGGGGTTCGTGGTGTTGGGGGGGGGTCGGGTGGACTAGGGGTCGACGAGGCAAAATGGCGGGAGAGCTTGGTCTCCCATGCAGCTAAACGGAGGGAGAGGGGTGCGGAGCTCTTGGGGGAAATGGGTGGGGTTCCGCCTTTATAGCTGGGCTCTGCTCGCTGAAGGGCATCGAGGCGATCGGGATCCTGGATCCTTCGGATCCCGATCTCGCATGAGCGGGCGAGCGTGAGCGAGGGGGAAGAAGAGGGGCGGGTCCCACGGTCACGGGAGAGAGAGGGCGAGGGGTCGGGTGGCCGAGGCCTACGGGTTTCAAGCGAGGGGGGTGCGAGGGTGAGGCGCTGGCTGGCCTGCTGGGCCGGCTTGGCCGGGCTCAAGGCTGGGTCATGGCACTGGCTGGGCTCGGGTGGTTTAGCTGGCGCCTGAGGGTTTTTCTTTTATTTTTTTAATAAAACTAAAACAAAAATAAAACCAAATCTATAAATAATTTATATAGGGTATATATATACCAAAATGATCAGGGGAATATTCCCTTTAATTTGAACATTTTTCCAAAGGCAAAATCCAAACTTCATAAAAATCTATTTTTTTCAAATTCAAATAAATTTCAGATTTGAATCCAAATCTTTTGGCATTGTTTCCTCCGATATTTTTCGAGTGTCATGTTTGCTCCTCTCATACTTTTGATCAAGTATTTATCAGCTTAGTTTTTGAATTGTTTCCACATGCCAAAGTTTGAAATTCAAATTCAAAACTCAAAACTCTCAAACTTCAATGGCATTCAAATTCAAACAGGATGCATAGGATGCTTAGCTATAATTGTAAAACATTCCAAATAGGAAATTTGGGATGTTACAAACCTACCATTTAAGATGAATCTCCTCGAGATTCGGGTTGCTAGCAATAGGTGCGGATGGTCTCGACGAAGATCTTCTTCGCTCCTGTGTGGCTTCTTCCTGTGGTGACTCCACAGACCTTGCAAAACTTGATGACCTTGCTGGTGACTCGCTTGCAGTCCTCGAGAATTGGACGGGTTTCTCCTTGTAAGTTAGATCACTGTCAAGCTGTATGGCCTCTAGGGCACCGTGTCTCTCAACGGAACATCGCCATGTCGGCATGGCATTTCTTCAACGAGAAACATGGAAGACATCATGAACTCCGGACAATCCTTCCGCAATTCCAACTTGTATGCAACTTCTCCACGACGCTCGAGGATTTTGTAGGGCCAATGAATCGGGTGCTAACTTTCCTTGACTCCAAACCTCTTGATTCCACGGTGGAGACACACGAAGATATGCTCGGTCTCCCACTTCGTAAGTCACTTCCTTGCGCCATCGTCGGCATAACTCTTCCGTCAGCGATCGTGCTATCTTGAGCCTGTCTCGAATCAGCTTGACTTTCTTCGAATCCTTGATAAGATCGGAACCGAAAAGTGATCGATCTCCAACACTATCCCACAAGCAATGGTGTTCTGCACCTCCTTCCGATAGAGCTTCGAAGGGGCCATCTTCAAACCGGATTGATAACTGTTGTTGTATGAGAACTCGCGACGGCAAATTATCATCCCAGCTAGACCCATAGTCTAGCACACAAGCTCTCAACATGTCTTCCGTAATCTGATTGACTCTCTCGTCTCCATCTGTCTCATGGATGAAAAGCTGTATCAATTCCAGCCTCGCACTCCAAAGTTTCATGCAACTCGCTTCCAAAACTTTGAGGTAAACTGCCTCTATCCGACACGATTTTCCTCGAACTCCATGCGACATATACGATCCTGGTCATGTATATCTTGGCCAACTTGGCACTGGTATAGGTAGTCTTCACGGAATGAAGTGAGCTACCTTGGTCAAACGATCAACTACTACCCAGATAGAATCATAACTCGAACGGGTCCCGGTAATCCTGTGATGAAATCCATACCAAGTTTCTCCCATTTCCAATCGAATCGCAAAGGTTGAAGTAACCTGCTGGCTTCGATGTTCTGCCTTTACACGCTGGCAAACATCGATATGCTACATACTCGCAATGTCCTTCTTCATACCGTCCACCGAAACTTTGCTTCAAATCCAGGTACATCTTGGTGTTGCCGGGGTGAATCGAGTACGGTGAATCATGAGCCTCCTGAAGAATTAGCTTCCTGAGCTCGGGATCATTGGGCACATAAATACGATCCTCAAACCATATAGTCCCGTGTTCATCCTTACGGAATCCTTTAGCTTTTCCTTCCTCCATCTTTTGTTTTATCTCATCAATTTCCTTGTCCGACTTCTGGGCTTCACGAATCCTTTCGGTCAAGGTGGACTGAACTTCCAGAGTTGCAACAAATCCTTTCGGAACTATCTCCAGTCGGAGATCTCTGAGGTCATCGACTAACTCTTGGGGTAATCCTCCTGCTGTAAGGGTATTCACATAACTCTTACGGCTCAAAGCATCTGCTACAACATTAGCTTTACCGGGTGGTAGTGCAATCTCATGTCATAGTCCTTTATCAACTCTAGCCATCTCCTCCGCTCGAGGTTCAATTCTTCTGGTGAAGATATACTTCAAACTCTTGTGATCGTGTAGACATCACAACGGTTTCCGGAGGAAATGTCTCCTGTGTCTTGAGTGCATGCACTACAGCTGCTAACTCCAAATCATGCGTGGATAATTCATCTCATGAGGTCAGAGCTGTCGGAGGCATAAGCTACAACCTTACCTTCCTGCATCAATACACCTCCGAGTCCTTGACGAGAAGCGCACAATAAACCTGGTATTCCTTGTGTATGTCCGCAAAATCAACACGAGCTGTGACCAACCGCTTTCTTCAATTCTTGAAAACTGGCTTCACATTCCTCGGTCCAAACATACTTGGCTTCCTTCTTCAATAGTTCAGTCATGGGCTTGGCAATCTTCAGAAGTTCTCAATGAACCTCCGATAATATCCTCGCGAGTCCGAGAAAACTACGGATCTCCTTGATCGAGGTGGGTGATCGCCAATCGGTGACGATTCAACCTTGGCGGGATCAACTGCTATTCCTTCTCCTGAAATAACATGTCCGAGGAATCCAACTTCCTTCAGCCAAAATTCACATTTGCTGAACTTGGCATACAACTGATGTTCTCGAAGTTTCTCCAGAACTAGACGCAAATGTTCCTTATGCTCTTCCTCGCTCTTGGAGAAAATCAATATGTCATCGATGAAGACCACGACAAACTTGTCCAAATACTCCATGAACACCTTGTTCATCAAATTCATGAAGTATGCAGGAGCATTAGTCAATCCAAATGACATGACGGTATACTCATATAAACCATACCTGGTGGTGAATGCTGTTTTGGGTATATCCTTTTCACGGATCTTCAACTGATGATACCCTGATCGAAGATCGATCTTAGAGAATACCTTGGCTCCAACAAGTTGATCAAACAAGTCATTGATCATTGGCAGGGGGTACTTGTTCTTGATGGTTACCTGCTCAATGCACGATAATCCACAACCATCCTCAAGCTTCCATCCTTCTTCTCTACCAAAAGAACTGGGCTCCCCAAGGTGATGAGCTTGGACGAATATATCCTTTCTCCAATAACTCATTTATTTGATCCTTGATCCTTTCAACTCATTCGTGGCATCCGATAAGGTCTCTTGGATATTGGGGCTGTGCCGCAATAGCTCAATCAGAAATTCAATGTCCCTGTCCGTGGCA
The DNA here is from genome assembly GCA_021605205.1 of Aegilops longissima. Lineage (NCBI taxonomy): Eukaryota > Viridiplantae > Streptophyta > Magnoliopsida > Poales > Poaceae > Aegilops > Aegilops longissima. Next base: position 21,994 of record JAHIAM010003647.1, on the reverse strand, counting down.
TTCCTGGTAATTCCTCCGGAACACATCGGAAAGCCTTGCACCATCGGCACTTCCTCCTAACAACTCCCGTGAGGGAATGCACCTGATTATTCATCCGGCGTGCTCGCTACATACTTGATCCTCTTCGCCCGGGTGGTGAGCAGAATAGACTTGCGGCACAATCAATGCTCCTTCAAACTTTGACAACCAATCCATGCCTAGGATTACATCCAAGGTCTGGTTTCCAACACTATGAGGTCCACGGAAATTTATGATTCCCGATGTTGAGGGTTGCGTGACAGCCTACACCTGCCATCATTTCTCCTCCGCTGAATCGACGCTAAGGGGCTTCTAAGGGTTCTAGTGTGTAACCGCATTTTCCACAACTACCCTTGATATGAATGAATGCGCTGCACCGTAATCAAAGAGAACCAAAACTGAACGTGAATTCAATAAAACTTACCAACCACAGTGTTCCGGCTGATCATAGACGCCCTCCACGCCGATATGGTTCACCCGAGCACGAGGGAACGGTTTGGCTTCTTCGCTGAGCCTCCATTGCCATTTCCATTCTTCCGCTTGGCCTCCGGCAGTCGGTGGCATAGTGCCCTGCCTTCCGACACTTGAAGCGGTGATGTGGCTCGGATCCTTCGAGCCGGGCAGAACGGTGCTGATTGCCATTACCATTTCCATTGCCATTGCCATGGCCTCGACTTGTTGTCCTGGCTGCGGTTGTTCCCATTTCCTCCATGGTTATGACCTCCATGGTTATGATGGGTGTGCCCTCCCGAGTACGGTGCATAGCGGGCTTCGCTGAGTTCCCGAGTTGTGCTTCCCTGGCTGTACTTCCGCTTGGCTTTCTATCTCGCTGCTGCTTGCCTTCCGAATGGTGGCCTTGTCTACCAGCTCCGGTAGTTGTTGAAGGTAGCCACAATAAGCTGCATTCTCAATTCATCATTGAGTCCTCAAGGAACTTCTCCGCTTACGCATCGTGGCCACATCATCGAGGGCATAGCGAGCAGCTTGTTGATTCATCCACGATCGTGCCACAAGACGGTTCCTCGGCGTAAGTTGCGGAACTCACGCTTCTTCGCACTCATGGCTCCAGCTGAGACATGAGCGTACGGAAGGCCTGCTGAATTGATCCCATGTGATGCCACCCATGGGAAAAGTGGCTGTAATTCTCCCACCAAGAAGTTGCAGGTCCATCCAGCTTGGGCTGCAAAGCGCACCTTCTCAAAGATCGAGCATCCAACGGTGACTAGCTCCTTCCGATCTTATGGAGCCAATCATCAGCCACAATCGGCTCGTGCTACTAGAGAACACCGCGGATTCAACCTCGTAAATCGAGTCAAGTTGTCCACATGGGTGGTGGTGGCGGTGGATTGTTGGCGTGTTGTTCGATTCAATAAGGAGCTGCATCGTGCATTCTGCTGTTGGAGCAGCTGGGTGAGCTCCAGCGGAAACCAAGGTCACGCCTCGGAGGCATCCGTGTGTTGGAGTGGGTGAGAAATTTAGAATAGAACAATGGTCTATGAGAAATAACACTACCCATATGAATGCACAATCATAACACACCAATCATTTATTCATTCCACTCAAACATGGTTCAAACTCGATTACAAAAGCTCATGACTAATCAAGGAAAACATCGCCTAACTGATCGATAAAAAAAGTAAAAGATAACATGGTGGTCGACTAAAAGTCTTTATCGCTGGCGCCTCTCTGGGGTTTCCTTCGTGGTACTCCTTCAAATCCTGATCATTGCTCACGAGGGTGCCTCGCTCCACTCGGTAAAGGTCCTTCCCAAGTCCATCTTTTCCTCTATCGCGCAAGCTTCATCTTCAGGTCGCCGACTATCTCCATGAAGTCCGTGATTTCTTCCTCATGGCCAAGGAAGTTCTGCGTCTTCTCCTCCAGCTCCAGTCATGGAACAAAGCTTCCGTGTGTCTTCGAGTTACGGCGAGTCCGAATCTCCCGCTTCCGAGAAGACACTCCAAGTCCTGGATGTAAGAGAGAGGAATCGCCCTCAATGGTACGGATGATATCTCCATTCCTTGCCCTGCGAGAAACCATGGCGAGGTCCGAGTGATCGAGCTCGCCTCGATCTCCTCTGGAGATGTCCAAGTGCTCGATAGATCGCCACGCCCTTCCGATGATCCAGTTGAACTCGGTGAACTCAAAGTTGATAGGCTCCTGTGTCCTCCAAAGGTTCTCCCGGATATGCACCTCAATTCAGAGCGGTGTCCGCTGGAAGTGCATTAGTTGGCTTCCAGTGATCGAGGGCAGAGCAATCTTCAGCAGCTTCACCATCTGACCAGCTTTCTTCCGAAGGGCATCGCCTCACCGGGCTGGCAGTAACTCCGTAGCAAACGGGTGAACTCGACGCCATCTAGAATGTTGCAAAGGGAGAAGAGTCGAATAGAACAGGAAGAATTATAGAATGAAAAGGGTGAAAGTAAATGGTCTCTCGCTATGGCTTTCCGATCCTAGGGGTTACGATCCTCACGGTCAGCAGTGCTCGATACCATCTCAGAGCGACCTGACCCAAAATCGGTCAAATCTCCGTCTGTACCATCCCAAGATCATGCCGGTACTCACAGACATCGATAAAGTAATCAAAGTTCAATCACACCTGAATATCATTAAACGATTCTCATATAGAGTCTTTATTACAAGGGAATAAATTCGCTCAAGGCCAACTCATGAGAAATAAACTACTAATGCTGCGAAGGTCGAAGATAAGCGAGTCCATCCGACTCAAAGGGCAATCGCTAAGCGGAGCGTAGCCTCACTCCTGATCGAATATATCTCTGCAACATAATACGTTGCAGCCATGTAGGTCAGCTTTTGGAATAAGTGGCAAGTCATGAAGAATAACAATAATAAAGTTACTAACACTATATGCATTTTGGCTGTGGAGCTCTAAGTTTCATCATTTTAAAAGCAAATTTTACCCTACTACAATGGACTTGCTTGCAATTTACTACAATTATTGGTAGTTATTGAGATGGTTCCGCCAACCAATATCTCGCTCCCAAATTATTAAGTCATAAACCCTCAAATTAATTCATTAATTTTAGTGTTGAGATATCCGAATACTTCCAAGTTCCAGAGGCTCAAATGTCCAGTAATCGGGACACGGCTAATCGATTAGATCTTTAAACTCGCAGAGGGTTGCGACTTTCCCGCAAGAATCATTCCTCCTTTAAAATCTTCGCACTTCATGGTGTTTGAAGATGGGACGAATGAAACAGGTCTTCCAAAGAGTTCTTCCGCCACCGCCGTACCCATCCAATCCTACCGCTCGTCTACTTCTCGTAGTACCGCCCAGCCGCCACTACTAGGGTCAACCCAGCCAGAGCCCATAATGGCTTGCGCTGCACGTAAGCTTCCGGTCATGGGGCATCCATCCTTCTTCGTGGCTGGGTGAAGCTTTCCGCAGGATGTCATGGCGCTTCTCCATGCATCCCGCCACCACTGGTGCTCCAGGTGCCCGACAACCGCCCTCCACCCAGAGTGATTTTCCAAGTCCATCTTGATCATTGTAGTTCATGGGGTTGTCATCATCATTGACTCTCACATCTTGCTTATGAATTTCACTCATCCCAAATCCCGCTCTACGAGCATAGCAAAATAACTACTACGCCCGGGTCAAGGTAACAAGGGATTGGTTCATCCTACCACATGATACTACTCAAGTTTAATGACTTCAAGATTTCACTACTGCATGCATGGTGGGTGGTGACAACTACTAATGCACAAAAACATAGGTATAGAATTAACATGATCAAAACTTGCCTTGCTGATGATCCTCGAAGCTAAAGAGTCGAGTAGCAAGCTTCAGACCTGAAACTCTACCGAGACAAACAATAGCACAATAAGCACAAAGCAATAGGATCACACAACATAACAAAGGTAACATAACACAACAAAACAATCAAAGCCAAATCCAAAAGGAAAACTCAAAGAAACACCAATTCAAAGTTTTTCCCTACTCCAAACAATAACAATAATAGTTTTTATATAACAAAAATTCCTTAATATAACCTAATCATGTTTTTGAGTTGACTTAACAGAAAAGGTTTCACTAAGCAACTAGGTGCAAAAAGAATTAATTAAATAGCTATTATGAAACTCATTTTAGGCCTAATCCAATTTCTATTGAGAAAATAATTTAAAACTTTTATTAATTATAAATAAAAGTTCATCTAATGGAGTGACAGAAACTAACCTCGAATAACTAATCACAAGTTAAAAATAAATTCATTTCCTAATTAATTAATTAGGAAAACAGAACTAGTTAATTAATTAGGATTAATAGGATTCTGTCTAAAACCAATTATTTATTAATCCTAAAATACCCAAGTTAATTTCTAGGGTTTTACAATGTCAAAATAAAGTGGTGACAAAAAGAATCATGCAAAATAATTTTTCTAACTAAAGTTATAGCAGATTTACTATTCTGGCTAAAACATTATTAAAGCCTTTTAATTATTTTAACATAGCTAAATATATATTCTACAAAACTACATAAAATTTGCAATCCAACAAAAAAGAATCATCTAAAAATATTAAACAGAATAAAAGATATACATTTTTGAAAACAGAAACTATTCGCTAAAACAGAAAATCAAAATAAAAAGAAAAGGCCTAATGGGCCTATATCAGTGCCTACGTTAGGTAGCCTAACGGGCCTAGGTTTAAACTAAACGAACCGCTAAAAAATAAACCTAAACTAAAACTAAACCGATCGAATCGGCCGGTTTTATAAATAAAACCTAACCCTTGGGTTTCTAATCCTAGCCCTAGATCTAGGATCGGACGGGAGGCGATGCAGTGACTTCACGGACTCGCGACGGGCGGCAGGCGGCGAAGTGCGCGGCGCTCAGGCTGGAGCTCCAGCGACTGTCGGGAGATCGCACGAGGTCGGAAGGGGTTCGGTGGTGTTGGGGGAGTCGGGTGGACTAGGGGGTCGACGGCGGCAACAATGGCGGCGGGAGAGCTCGGTCTCATGAGCAGAACGGGAGGGAGAGGGTGCAGAGCTCTGGGAAATGGGTGTGGGGGTTCCGGCCTTTATAGCCAGGGCCTGGCTCGCTCGGAAGGGCATCGGAGGCGATCGGGGATCCTGGATCCTTCGGGATCCGTCGATCTCCCATGAGCAGCGTGAGCGAGGGGAAGAAGAGGGGTCCCACGGTCAGGGAGAGAGAGGCGAGGGTCGGGTGGCCGAGGCCTCACGGGTTTCGCAGGGGGTGCGAGGGGTGAGGCGCTGGCTGTGGGCACTGGTGGGCCGGGCCGCAAGGTCAGGCTCTGGGCCATGGGTGGCTAATGCGCCCGAGGGGTTTTTCTTTATTTATTTATTTAAATAAAACTAAAACAAAAATAAAACCAAATCTATAAATAATTTATATAGGGTATATATATACCAAAATGATCGGGAATATTCCTTTCATTTGAACATTTTTCCAAAGGCAAAATCCAAACTTCATAAAAATCTATTTTTTCAAATTCAAATAAATTTCAGATTTGAATCCAAATCTTTTGGCATTGTTTCCTCTGATATTTTTGGTGTCATGTTTGCTCCTCTCATACTTTTGATCAAGTATTTATCAGGCTTAGTTTTTGAATTGTTTCCCACATGCCAAAGTTTGAAATTCAAATTCAAAACTCAAAACTCTCTGGAACTTCAATGGCATTCAAATTCAAACAGGATGCATAGGATGCTTAGCTATAATTGTAAAACATTCCAAATAGGAAATTTGGGATGTTACATTGCCCTCTGCGCTTGCTCTTTGGGCAGCTCCCACTATACTTTGCTAGTTTAGCCATCGCCGCTTCGCCCTCGCCTTGGTAGGCGTTTCTGCCCTCAAGTGGCCTCTTCCTTGGCCAAATCTTGCCATGACGCGTGCCTCTACGGTTGGCCTGGCGGCGCCTTGGCAGGCTGTGCGCGCCAGCGCTTCGCAGCCTCGGCGAAATGGGCCCCTACTGCCTATGACAGGGGTCCCACCCCAAAGCGTTAAAATGATATAAAAAAGAATAATAAAAATATATTAATTAATTAATTAATTAATTAATTAACTAAATTAATTAACTTAAATAGTTGAGTTTAATTAACCTAATTAAAACTGTTATGTTAACACTAATAGTCATTAGTTAAGCGAGTCAATGACATCTGGGTCCCCTTGTCCTTTGACTAGTCAACAGCCTCGGTTGACTGCTATGCAGCAGGTCAACAGGACCCCACTTCGACCTCTATGCTGCTTTGCTGTACACTTTGTGTGTGCCGTAGCAATTTAATCTTTATTCTCGAATTAGTTTTAATTACAATATATCAATAAAACTTTCCGGATGTTTCCCCTTGCGGTATCGCCTAGCCTGCGTTAGAACACGTCTAGCTCATCATCATTGACCTGTTATGCACTTGCCTGCTATGTATTTAGAATTTTATAAGAAAATTTGACGAAATTTGAAAGAAATAAAATCAAAAATACATATAAAGTGAAAAAACAAAAAACAACGAAAACGCCAAGAAAAACAAAAAATGAAATGGAGGAGGCGGGCGGCGTCTTGGTGTTTTGGGATCGAGAGGCGGCGAGGTTATACATGTGTGTTGTCCTCGCCTCCCTCTCCGTGACGCCGTCGTCTGCCGCCCGTCTCGCGCTCTGCGACACCCTCTCCCCCTTCCTCGCCCCCTCCTTTTGCCACCGCCCCTTCTTCACTTAATTAATTTGTTTTTACTACATGTTTTCAGGATGACATAATGGCGGACGATAGAGCTGACCGATTATGGACAACTATGATCCGGACGGTGAAGCACATATGTTCGGCATCATAAGCGGCGATATTCTATATGTGCCGACCGGAGAAGAAGAAGATGATATCTCTTCTTATCTGAACCTTGACGGTGAAGATGAAGGGCGCCGTCGACAAGATGATGCCGAACAAAGCGTCGATAACGACGATCTTCAAATGGAAGTAGCAACCACCTCCGGTAGCGAGGTATATATATACATTGAGCCTCCGGTGATACAAACTAACTGATTTGAATAAATATGTGTTACTAACCGCACTCTCTTTCTTATTTTAGCCCTCGGCGGATCGTCGAAACAATCGAGTCGTCGTCAAAGCGTGGCGCAACCAAGGCGATGAAACAAGGAGAAACATGCACCATCGAGGTTGTCGACGATTCAACCGGCAGGCAGCTGGAGCCCGCAAGAACGCCACCAAGTTTGTCGACCAATGCGGAGCCATTGTTAGAGACAACGTCTCGATCACCGTCGAGAGTGGAATGAGCCAAAGAAGGCGCGAATTGATGGTTTCACTTTTGTCGATAAGAGAACAAAAAATTGCTTCAAGAAGCTTATGGAACATTTCGTTCTACCTCCGAATACAACAAATTCGATGAGGAGGGTAACAAGATTGAGGAAAACAAGGAGAGGAGGAGGCTAGTCAAACAGTTCGCTCTTCATAAGATGGCCGCGCATTCGGAAATTCAAGCAAAATCTAGCCCGTGACTTTGTCAAGCGAACAAGACTCGATTTCAAAGGACAATATGAGAAACTGAAACATGATTGGCCAGAATTTGTAAGCAAAAGAAATCGGAGCAGTTCATTCAAATATCAAAAAAATAAGGAAAATCGGCTAAGAAGGAGTACAATCATGTTATGGGGCCAGGAGGGTATCGCATTTGGGTGCCTAGGTTGGAGAAGATGGAGAACAGCTGAGGGCGAGGAATCCGTCCAGTACGGAGGATGGGACCCAAGGGCCAAAAGCTGGTGGTATGCGGGCATGGGGGAAGCTGAACCGGAGGCAGGGAGTGTGTTTACCGGGGCAAATTAATTAAACCCACCCAAGCCCTTATTGATGCAATGAAGGATGCTCAACAGGGAAGATCAAGTTCAAGCAGAGAACGACGGCGACAAAAGCCCTCGGAATCCTGAACACGGAGGGCGATGTCGAGGCATGGGGCACATTCCGTGGAAAATAGGGTTCCCCGAGCGATGACCGTACGGTTCTGAAGCCGTAAGAGAAAGATGGATCGGGAAGCAGATGTTGTGGCGCGGTTGGCATCGGAAATGGATGTGATGAAGAAAACCATGAGTGTACTAGTAGCGAAAGAGATGCAGCTCGGGTGCAGCATGAAGATCATCCGGCGGATCTCGGAAGCCAGCAGCGGAGAAGCGGCGTGGCTTCCACGGAGGCCCCACCGGCTGGTGCAGATGCACCGACGATCGAAATTACTGCACGGAGCCTCGGTGGTGAAATTACTGCACGGAGCCTCGGTGGTCGAAATTACTGCACGGAGCCTCCTCGCTACCCGTGGGCGATATAAAGGAGATGAAAGAATTTCATCAGTATTATCCTATCGGGAACATGTCCATGAAGGTAGCCATCGGCAGTGCTTTACCATGTTTACAGGAGCACTCCACCACAACAACCCCATTCAAGATGGCTATGCTCGGTGTCACGGTGGAGGACATAGTCCAAGGGTTTGAGGACACAGGAGATTGACATTGCTACACCAGAGGGGAGAAAAGACTTGGAGATGTCAAGCGCCATTTCATTCTATGGCAAAAGAAGTTTATCAAGTTTCAGGCAGGCGCCAAGGACAACAAGTCCACCCCCTACGGTGGTGGTGGTGGCGTGGCGGTGGTGGTGGTGGTGGTGGTGGTGGTGGTGGCGGTTCACCTACACCTCCGCTCACGTCCGGCACGCCGCCCCCATCCTAACGTCCGTGGGTGATCATCCGCTGCCCCAGTCCTCGTCCGTGGGTGATCGACGCCCCAATCCACCTCGGCAAAGCGAAGCAGTCTGGATTATTAACCCGGACCCTTATGTACCTAAGACCACAAAGGTACCGGAGCCATCATAGCCTCTCCCCACAAGGCCTTGGGAGCGTAGTGCCGAGGAAGTCCGCGCCGACTGCTGCTGATTTGGAGAAATGGAAGGCGGACTGCAAGAAGAAAAGAGCCGAGCCCAAGCCAGTATTTTCGATGAGCAAAGAAGTGGGCTAAGTCATTTTGAGCACACCGTCCCAAGCCACGAAGAATCTGCCTAACGACTATGCACGTGAACTTGAGGCAGGCACTCATGTTCAAGGAGAACAAAGAGCGGGAGAAGGCGAAAGTAAAAAAGCGGAAACAAGTTGCCCAGCTCGGGAACAAAGTAAACAATCGATTGCCCGCTTATAGTGGAAGCCTTCTGTCCGGATGCCCCGAGATCATACAAGCTGCGGCAACACGAGGATTGGTATGTAAGAGTGCGGAGAACAAGCGGCCAACTTAGGTATTACTCTTCGTGAACTGTTAGGCCTTGATGAGGCGCCAAGTGAAGGAGGTAGTAATTACATATGTCAAGAATGGGCCTCTCGTCGAGCCTTGCAGGAAAAGGATCTACCTCCACAAATGAAAGGTCTGCTGAAATGGTACAAGGGTTACATAAAAATAAAAGCAAAGAATATATTTATGCAGAAGTTAGACATGAGCATCACTTCAAACATTACTATGTACAAACTGAACTGAGTGAATTGTTCCAGCTTTTCAATCCTGCTGAGCTCGACAAATCTATCATCGGTTGCTACGTTACGTAAGTGATTTATTAATTTCTACCCCATCTCGTTCATATTGCCTGCACTATATATATGTCCTAACTATATTGTTGTGTCCGCTATTATACATGCAGAATGAAGATTAAGGAATGCAGAGTAAGGAACATCCATGATGTTGGGTTCATTGACCCACACATCGTTAATGGACATGTGTTGAGCGCCCCCCCGACGGAGGCGACTGTGGCGTTTTACAAAGCAGGAACTCAAAAGTGATATTCTATTTCCTTACCATTTTGGGTGAGTGTTTCGCTTGAGCACATTCTTTTTGTTTACTCCATGCATGGTATGTGGCCGCTAATCGATGAGTTATGCATGACGATGCGTATGTATCGGTCCGCAGGTTCCACCGATTCGCTAGTAATTAAAGTTAACACCTCGAATGTCTCGCCCACTTCTCAATATGGATCCAAAGCTTTGGGCGGCATGAGAAGAATGCTGCGAAGTAATTATTTTCATTCATTTGCGCCTATATCGATCGGCCTATTTGCTCATTTCCTAATATCAAGTAACTAATAACTCTTTGTTCATTTAATTTTTTTGCCTCGTAGGGTTTGGAGACGGTTCAGATAAAAGGTCGGTGAATTCAAAAAGAGCTAGAATTCAAAAGTTCAAAGGCTAAGAATGTGGGGATATTCAGCCACCGGAGACCAATCTATGTGGATACTATGTCGGAGATGATCCGAATACACCTCGAGCGGGTTCCGAGTGATACCAATGCTCGAGGAATAACCTCCGGTGGATGCTTAGTCCAAGTCGCCCACCACTTCAAGAGGAACTAGCTGGATGGTTCAGCAAAGTCCTCCATCCTAAAGGAGAACACTATTACGAGGACGAGAACTTTATATGCATTAAATCATGTATGGAAACTTGTTCAAAATTGTATATGGTCATCCGATGATATTGAATATATATTGTATATTCCTCTTGAATTTTTTGGTTCTAATTTCAAATTTATTTGAAATTGTACATTCATATGCATGTATGTAGTACTGTAGAATATATGAAACCCTTCAAAATTAAAATAAAGCACAAAAGAAATAAAACAATACAAATTAAAAAAACAGGTTTAGGGGGGCTAAAACCCTAAACCTGTGGCGGCTTTTAGTCGCGTTGGAAGAACCCGGACTAAAGGTCCTCCGCCTCGACGGGCGCCGGCCCACGTGGACGGGGTTGGTTTTGCACGGACTAAAGGGGGGGTTTAGAAAGATTTGTCGGGCGCAACCGCACTAATGGCAGTTGAACCGCACCAAAGGCCTTTTTTCCACCGGGAGTTGCCAAAGGATACCAAATGAAGCATGGGTGAGGGAGAAACACAAGGCCAGCCCAATATCTCGGAATTTTCAGAAAAGAGAAGGTCCAAGAAGGGATGAGAACCAGATGCCAAAGAATAGATGAATAAACAAACCATGAAGAAGTTCTGTTGGCATAAGTAGTCATTCGCTTTTTAAATACCACTGAATATTTTAATTTATCATAGTTTTTGCAAAATGTTACATTTATTAAATTTAATCATAAAATGCATACAATTCAATTATTGATTTTTTCAAATATTTGCAACCTTGCATCTAATACTTTACCATTTTATTGGTTAACCATTATTTCATATAAATATATACTATGGAGTGCTTAAAATTATTCAAGAGCAATTGGTACTGAAAGACTCATCCACATGCAATATGAACAGGTATTTTTAGGGTTTTTTAAAAGAACACATGTGGTCATTGATCTTTTCTATTTGGCCAGAATTGGTAAAGCTGCCAAATCTGTACTGATCCGCCCAACACTTTGTTCCTTTTGTCGGCCTGAACAAGTGGGAGGCAGAGAGAAAAGGAGCGATGGCCCCAACCCCAACCCCCCCCCATTCCAATCCCACCACACTTCGTTTTGAGAGACAGAGAGGCGACGCGGAGGGCGACGGCAAGGGTTTGCTGCCCCACCTTGGCCGCCCCGTCTCATCAAATCGGCCGGATCCGGAGGCCACCCACTCCCCCGCTCCGCCACGATTCTCCACTGCTTGGCCGAGAGCAAGGTCCAAACGCACCTCTTCTCCCCAATCCTGGGTCGCTCCAAGCTCGGTGGTGCAAGCTTCAACAAGTCTACTCCAGCCCCATCTGGTACCACCCGCAGGTAAGATTGATCGTCCCTACCCTTCGAATGTCTATCTGACCTTAATTTTGCGATCTAGCGCAGCACCGCCCAAGTTAAAATCTGACACTTGCTTGTGTGCATGTTTCGGTATTCGCAGATTTATCTCAACTAATAGGTCATATTGCAACAAGTAATTTTACAGCAAGATAATCGACAATGTACTCATAATCATGGTTTTACTTGTTCATGGGTAGTAATGGGTAAACACTTTCGTGCAAGAAGAAAAAGGTGGGTGTTGGCCAGCATACCTTGCTCGTCGACATAGCCTTCACTATGCTATCATCTTGCTTGACAGATGCTATCAAGTACTTTTTCCCCCTGGAAAATGGCCCCCCACTGCTAGATATAGAAAAAGTATATTCACAGGAGCATACACATGTTTTGGTTTGTTGGGATAGTTTGAAGACTGTGTATATGTATTTGCTGATGCTTAGTTATTAAAAACTAAAAAGTCGAACATAGAAGCAGTCCATGAGGAAATTTGTAATGATGAAATGAGAATCAATTATAGTTTCATGTATTACTCGATGGTAGTATGATGATTAGTGCATATTTTGAAGGATTTGTCAAGTATAGACTGCTCTTGATTGGTGCATGTTTTGATGATATGTTACATGTAATAATTTTGGTTTATATTTTTGCTGATTGTTGTTACTGCTTACTTGAATTATGTCAGCCTATCTCTTGGGGTCAATGAAAATTTCCTGTGAGCTAGTAGTACACATTGCAACAAATTCCTCACTGTTGGATTTTCTGCCATTATACTTCATAATCATGATTTTACTTGTTGGTATGGGTAGTAATGAGTAAATAAATAGCAAGTAACAAAAGGGTGACTATTGATCAGCATACCTTGCTCTCCATAGCCTTCACTATGTTGTCATCTTGCTTGAGAGATTCTATCATGTCCTTATTCTCACTGGAAATTGGAAAATTAACTCCACAGCTACCTCTAAAATGTTATGTACATTAGCAAATGCATTATTATTTTTGTTGGGACAATTTAAAGACTTTATATTTATTACCGATGGTACCACACAACAACCCATCAGGAAATTTGCAGTGATCAAAGGCAGATCAGTTATAGTTTCACGATTGCTCGGAGAGCAGTCAATCATGGTTTATTTTACATGGCTACTAATTGGTTTACCAAGTTTTTTTGTCCAGCTCACAAAATTGTAACCTTGAAATATCCTAATTGTTTATGTCTGCCCAATGATTATGAGTCTAACCGCTAGTCTTGACTAGTCGTGGAATAGTTGTCATAGCTTTTTCGTTAGATGTTTATACATGAACTACGACTTAGCAAGAAGTATGGGAAAAGATTATTCACATTGTATATGGGCTAACAAGTCCTAATGGAAGACTGATTTCATATATCAATAACTAACATTTGTTCATTGCAATGCATGCAACAGGTTTGAATGGCAAGGGAAACCATCCTCATCGAAGTGAAGAGAGTGATCCCGGACCACCCCGATGATGCTTTGGATGGCACTTCACGGGGGAGGACGGATATAGCGATGATGACGAAATTTCAACTATGACACCGATGATAGTTCTTATGGAGATGGAGATGTGGACCACATCCTGTCTTGGCACTATGGGGTAAAGTTCTATTTGGCTGTTCAGATATTAAATGAACCGTGAAATATCGAAGTTGATGTTTGAGTGACACTTGATTACCACACATTACTATGTTTGGGTTCTAAATGACCTTCCAAATCAATATTGACTGAACTAGAGCTTAATAGAGCAGTGTTTAGTTTTTAGTTTAAATAGATCAAATATTCAATTTGCCCATGTTTCTATGAGATATTGCTGGTAGGATGTGATTGGGTTATCTATGTCCTTCATTTCTTGATCATTGAGTAGGCATTGATCATTAACCCAGGTTGATGTTCTAGAGCTTACGATGAAATTATTTACTACTTGTCAACTTAATTTTTTTTGATACGGTCGGGGAACCATTGAGAAAAGGAACTTCCGAGGATCGCATCTTCTACGGCAACCATGTATCGCTAAATGAGGATCAATGGACTGTCTCAAATCCATAGTAAAGCAGGCCAACCTCCCATACCATACTATGTCAAGACCGCTACCGCCGGCAATCATCAAAGGGAAGAGCAAGATGGTAAACACTTGGACTTTTCTTTTTGCAAATCATACTTCACTAGTGAAAATGCCATCATGTAAAGAGAGGAGGACGGTGTGGTTGTGCAAATCATACTTACTTTTTGTGTGCAAATCATACTTCATTTTTATTTAACATTATTTATTTACCTTGCAATCAGTTCTTCTCAAAGGATTACGTTAGGCCTACCTCAAAGATTATCTCAAAAGCCCATGGTTGTGCGTGTCACCAACAAACATTTTGAAGGTAATAAAAGGTCTTGTTCAAGATGGGCAAGAAGGACCAAGAGCGATCATGACGAAGAACCTGGAGAGAAGTCATTGAGGGCGCCGAATGAAAGAAGATCAAATGGCTATCTTCGGTTCATCAAAGGAGTGGAGGTGGGCTTGGGGTGAACATGGTTAGTGGCATGAGGATTCTTGACCCGCCGCAGTAGTTTGACGCAAGTTTTATAATCTGTATGTACTAGCCAAAATCGCAAGTTGGTAGTATCAGCTTTAGGGTCCAAAGTGCAACTTAGTAGTAATTGGTACTTGGTAGTAACGGTACTTTGGTGGTATAACTTTGGGTCCGATCGATATGAAGATCGCCCAAGAAGTGGAACTTGGCAGTAATTGGTGGTAGTATGAACCCTATGTGGCGAATGTACTTGCTATGCAAGTCTATATATATAACGCCACTAGTACCCTCCTTGATATAATTACCTTTATGGACTGCAATTATATTTCCTTCTTTTGCCACAGTGATGCTAGTATTTTAGAATCAAATCTAACCGGTTTCAAATGGATTAGACACTACTTTCATTTTTGAACGAGGTTTTTGTGTTGGCTTAAAAGTTATTTTGAAAATGCGGTTTATATGTGTGTCGCACAAAAAATGAAATGCAAAACAAAAACTTTGGGGTCGAAATGCAATACAAAAATGTTTTTGTTACTTTGAGATTGCATGCTATTTTCAAAATGATGTTTTTTAATTTGAAAACAGTATATACTAAAAACATGCTATTTTTAAAAAACGTAATTAAAAAATGTTGTTTTTAAAATCAGCACTCTACTTTCAAAACAGCATATTTAAAAAAGCATGTAATGTTTGAAATCAGTTTAAAAACAAGTTATATTTTTAAAACAGCGTTGTATTTTTAGAATGAGGCTGTTATTTTGAAATCAACATGTTATTTTAAAAAAAACATATTCAAAAGAACATGATTTTTTAAATCAGCATGCTACTTTAAAAGTACCATATTGAAAAGAGCATTATATTTTTAAAATAAGCATGCTATTTTTAAAATTAGCATGATATTTTTAAAATAGCATGCTATTTTAAAAATAGCATATTGAAAAGAGCATTATATTTTTAAAAGTACCATGCTATTTTTAAAATTAGCATGATATTTTTAAATTAGCATGTTATTTTAAAAGTAGCATATTGAAAAGAGCATTATAATTTTAAAAGTAGCATGCTATTTTTAAAATCAGCATGCTATTTTTAAATCAGCATATTCATTATATGTTATTTTCAATTGAAAATGTTTTTTTTCTAGCATTCTATTTTTAAAATATCAGTATGCTTATTTTCTATTTGAAAATAAATGATTTTCAATGTTATTTGAAAACGAGGTTTCTATTAACGTTCTATTTTCTTATATATATATATATATAAATTTTCGGTTTCTATTTTATATTTCAAGTATGAAAATTGAATACACTTTGAACAAATTTCAGCAATATAATATGTAAAAAAAAAAATACAAAAACCAACTTCACTAAAAATGCATTGTTTCATCGATGTTGATAAATCATAACTAGCCTACCAATGCGAATTCTTCCATAATAAAATGAGGGTGTACCAATCAAATAAGGAATTCAAAAAAAGTGTCACTATCAAATAGGTTCAATACATGAGAAACAAGGTGGATCATGGCATGGAAAACTGTGAACTTTAGTTTGTTCTCAATTTTTCAACCCCGAAATCCTTTTGTTTTCTGCTTGACCTCGTGCATCTAAACATCCTGTCTCGATTTCACTGTAGCTTTCCGCATGAAACAATGTTTGTTAATAGGATAGCAAAGAAGATTTGAGCATGTACATGAAGGAAATATGCCCTAGAGGCAATAATAAAGTTATTATTTATTTCCTTATATCATGATAAATGTTTATTATTCATGCTAGAATTGTATTAACCGGAAACATAATAAATGTGTGAATACATAGACAAACATAGTGTCACTAGTGTGCCTCTACTTGACTAGCTCGTTGAATCAAAGATGGTTAAGTTTCCTAGCCATAGAGATGAGTTGTCATTTGATTAACGGGATCACATCATTAGAAGAATGATGTGATTGACATGACCCATTCTGTTAGCCTAGCACTTGATCGTTTAGTATGCTGCTATTGCTTTCTTCATGACTTATACATGTTCCTGTAACTATGAGATTATGCAACTCCGTTTACGGAGGAACACTTTGGTGCTACCAAACGTCACAACGTGGGTGATTATAAAGGAGTACTACAGGTGTCTCCAAAGGTACATGTTGGGTTGGCGATTTGAGATTAGGTTTTGTCACTCCGATTGTCTGGAGAGGTATCTCTGGCCCTCTCGGTAATGCACATCATATAAGCCTTGCAAGCATTGCAACTAATAAGTTAGTTGAGATGATGTATTACGGAGCGAGTAAAGAGACTTGCCGTAACGAGATTGAACTAGGTATTGGATACCGACGATCGAATCTCGGGCAAGTAACATACCGATGACAAAGGAAACAAAGTATGTTGTTATGCGGTTTGACCGATAAAGATCTTCAGTAGAATATGTAGGAGCCAATATGGGCATCCAGGTTCCGCTTATTGGTTATTGACCAAGAATAGTTCTAGGTCATGTCTACATAGTTCTCGAACCCGTGGGTCCGCACGCTTAAGGTTTCGATGGCGAGTTATATTATGAGTTTATGAGTTTTAATGTACCGAAGGAGTTCGAGTCCCGGATGAGATCGGGGACATGATGAGGAGTCTCGAAATGGTCGAGACGTAAAAATCGATATATTGGACGACTATATTCGGAGTTCGGAAAGGTTCGAATGATTCGGTATTTTTCGAGTACCGGAGAGTTACGGGAATTCGCCGGGAGAAGTATTGGGCCTTATTGGGCCCTGCGGAAGAGAGAGGGCTGCCTAGGGCAGGCGCGCGTCCCCAAGGCCTAGTCCGGATTGGACTAGGGAGGGCCGCACCCTTCTTCCCTTCCCTTCCTTCTCTCCTACTCCTACTAGGAAGGAGGAGTCCTCACTCCGGTGGGAGTAGGACTCCCCTTGTGCGCCCTCCTAGGCCGGCCACCTCCTCCTTGCTCCTTTATATACGGGGCAGGGGCACCCCATGACACACAAGTTGATCTACGGATCGTTCCTTAGCCGTGTGCGGTGCCCCCTTCCACCATATTCCACTTCGGTCATATCGTCGTAGAGCTTAGGCGAAGCCCTGCGCCGGAGAAGTCATATCGTCACGGAGCTTAGGCGAAGCCCTGCGTCGGTGGAGCATCAACATCGTCACCACGCCGTCGTGCTGACGGAACTCATCCCCGACACTTTGCTGGATCGGAGTCCGGGGATCGTCATCGAGCTGAACGTGTGCAGAACTCGGAGGTGCCGTACGTTCGGTGCTTGGATCGGTCGGATCGTGAAGACGTACGACTACATCAACCGCGTTGTTATAACGCTTCCGCTTTCGGTCTACGAGGGTACGTGGACGGACACTCTCCCTCTCGTTGCTATGCCATCACCATGGTCTTGCGTGTTCGTAGGAAATTTTTTGAAATTACTACGTTCCCCAACAGTGGCATCCGAGCCTGGTTTTATGCGTTGATGTCATGTGCACGAGTAGAACACAAGTGAGTTGTGGGCGATACAAGTCATACTGCCTACCAGCATGTCATACTTTGGTTCAGCGGTATTGTGAGATGAAGCGGCCCGGACCGACATTCGCCAGCGCTTACGCGAGACTGGTTTCACCGCCTCCGAGCACTCGTTGCTTAAAGGTGACCGGCGGGTGTCTGCTCTCTCACTTTAGTTGAACCGAGTATGACTACGCCCGGTCCTTGAGAAGGTTAAACGAGTCTATTTGACAAACTATCGTTGTGGTTTTGATGCGTAGGTAAGAACGGTTCTTGCTCAGCCCGTAGCAGCCACGTAAAACTTGCAACAACAAAGTAGAGGACGCCTAACTTGTTTTTGCAGGGCATGATGTGATGTGATGTGGTCAAGACGTGATGCTATATTTTATTGTATGAGATGATCATGTTTTGTAACCGAAGTTATCGGCAATCGGCAGGAGCCATATGGTTGTCGCTTATTGTATGAAATGCAACGCCATGTAATTGCTTTACTTTATCACTAAGCTGTAGCGATAGTCGAGAAGCAATAGTTGGCAAGACGACAACGATGCTACGATGGAGATCAAGGTGTCGCTACCGGTGACGATGGTGATCATGACGGTGCTTGGCGATGGAGATCACAAGCACAAGATGATGATGACCATATCATATCACTTATATTGATTGCATGTGATGTTTATCCTTTATGCATCTTATCTTGCTTAGATTGACGGTAGCATTATAAGATGATCTCTCACTAAAATTATCAAGACGTGTTCTCCTCGAGTATGCACCGCTGCCAAAGTTCAGAGTACCCGACACCACGTGATGATCGGGTGTGATAAGTTCTACGTCCATCTACAACGGGTCAAAACAGTTGCACGCGAATACTCAGGTTAAACTTGACGAGCCTAGCATATAACAGATATGGCCTCGAACACGGAGACCGAAAGGTCGAACGTGAATCATATAGTAGATATGATCAACATAGTGATGTTCACCATTGAAACTACTCCATCTCACGTGATGATCGGACATGGTTTAGTTGATTTGGATCACGTAATCACTTAGATGACTAGAGAGATGTCTATCTAAGTGGGAGTTCTTAAGTAATATGATTAATTGAACTTTAATTTATCATGAACTTAGTCCTGGTAGTATTTTGCAAATTATGTTCTAGATCAATAGCTCGCGTTGTTGCTTCCCTATGTTTTTATATGTGTTCCTAGAGAAAATTGTATTGGAAGATGTTAGTAGCAATGATGCGGATTGGATCCGTAATCTGAGGTTTATCCTCATTGCTGCGCAGAAGAATTATGTCCTTAATGCACCGCTAGGTGACAGACCTATTGCAGGAGCAGATGCAAACGTTATGAACGCTATGCTAGCTCAATATGAGCAGATACGACGTTATGAACGTTGCTAGCTCAATATGATGACTACTTGATAGTTTAGTGCACCATGCTTAACGGCTTAGAGTCGGGACTTCAAAGACGTTTTGAACGTCATGGACCATATGAGATGTTCCAGGAATTGAAGTTAATATTTTAAGCAAATACCGAGTTGAGAGATATGAAGTCTCCAACAAGTTCTATAGCTAAAAGATGGAGGAGAATCGCCAACTAGTGAGCATGTGCTCAGATTGTCCGAGTACTTCAATCACTTGAATCAAGTGGGAGTTAATCTTCCAGATAAGATAGTGATTGACAGAATTTCTAGTCACCATCACTAAGTTAGTAGAACTTCGTGATGAACTATAGTATGCAAGGGATGACGAAAAAGATTCTCGAGCTCTTGCGATGCTAAAATCGGGAAGGTAGAAATCAAGAAAACATCAAGTGTTGATGGTTGACAAGACTATTAGTCTCAAGGAAAATGGCAAAGGGAAGAAGGGAACTTCAAAGGAACGGCAAGCAAGTTGTGCTCGAGTGAAGAAGCCCAAGTCTAGACCTAAGCCCGAGACTGAGTACTTTTGTTGCAATGGAACTGGTCACCGGAAGCGGAACTACCCCTGAATATTTGGCGGATAAGAAGGATGGCAAAGTGAACAAGGTTATATTTGATATACAGGTTATTGATGTGTACCTTACTAGTGTTTATAGTAGCCCCAGTATTTGATACTCGTTCGGTTGTAAGATTAGTAACTCAAACAGGAGTTACGTATAAACAGAGACTAGTTGAAGGGAAGTGACGATGAGTGTTGGAAGTAGTTCCAAGATTGATATGATCATCATCGCACACTCCCTATACTTTCGGGATTAGTGTGGAACCTAAATAAGTGTTATTTGGTGTTGAGCATAAATATGATTTGATCATGTTTATTGCAATACGGTTATTCATTTAAGTAAGAGAATAAATTGTTGTTCTGTTACATGAATAAAACCTTATATGGTTACACACCCAATGAAAATGGTTCATTGGATCTCGATCATAGTGATACACATATTCATAATATTGAAACCAAAAGATGCAAAGTTAATAATGATAGTGCAACTTATTTGTGGCACTGCCGCTTAGGTCATATGTGTAAAGCGATGAAGAAACTCCATGCTGATGGGATTTTGGAATCACTTGATTATGAATCACTTGATGCTTGCGAACCATGCCTTATGGGCAAGATGACTAAAGACTCTTCTCCGAACAATGGAGCGAGCAAATGACTTATTGGAAATAATACATACTGATGTATGCGGTCCGATGAGTGTTAAAGCTCACGGCAAGTATCGTATTTTCGACCTTCACAAGATGATTTGAGCAGATATGAGTATATCTACTTAATGAAGCACAAGTCTGAAACATTTGAAAAGTTCAAATAATTTCAGAGTGAAGTGGAGAATCATCGTAATAAGAAAATAAAGTTTCTACGATCTGATCGTGGAGGAGAATATTTGAGTTACGAGTTTGGCCTTCATATAAAACAATGTGGAATAGTTTCACAGCTCACGCCACATGGAACACCATAACGTAATGGTGTGTCCAAACGCATAACCGTATTTTATTTTGATATGGTGCGATCAATGATGTCTCTTACCGATTTACCAATATCGCTTTTGGGGTTATGCATTAGAGACAGCTGCATTCACGCTTAATAGGGCACCATCTAAACCGCTGAGATGACACCGATGAACTATGGTTTAGCAAGAAACCTAAGTCTGCGTTTCTTAAAGTTTGAGTTGTGATGCTTATGTGAAAAAGTTTTCACCGATAAGCTCGAACCCAAATCGGAGAAGTGCGCTTCATAGAATACCCAAAGGTAACTATTGGGTACACCTTCTATCACAGATCCAAGGCAAGTTTTTCGTTGTAAGATGGATCCTTTCTAGAGAAGAAGTTTCTCTCAAAAAGTGAGTGGGAGGAAAGTAGAAACTTGATGAGGTAATTGTACCTTCTCCCTTATTGGAAAGTAGTTCATCACAGAAATCAGTTCCAAGATTCCTACACCAATTAGTGAGGAAGTTAATGATGATGATCATGAAACTTCAGATCAAGTTGCTTACTAAACCTCGAGGTCTTCCAGATAAGATCCGCACCTAGAGTGGTACGGTAATCGTGTTCGGAAATCATGTTACTAGACCATGATGAACCTACAAACTATAAGGAAGCGATGATGAGCCCAGATTCCATGAAATGGCTTGAGGCCATGAAATCTGAGATGGGATCCATGTATGAGAACAAAGTATGGACTTTGATGGAGTTGTTCGATGATCGGCAAGCCATGTTATATAAATGGATCTTCAAGAGGAAGACAGATGCTGATAGTAGTGTTACTATCTATAAAGCTCAACTTGTCGCAAAAAGGTTTTCGACAAGTTCAAGGTGTTGACTACAATGAGATTTTCTCAATCAGAAGCGATTCTTAAGTCTGTCCAATCATGTTAGCAATTGCCACATTTTATGAAATCTGGCAAATGGATGTCAAAACTACATTCTTTAATGGATTTATTAAAGAAGAGTTGTATATGATGCAACCAGAAGTTTTTTGTCAATCCTAAAGGAGCTAACAAATGTGCAAGCTCCAATGATCCATCAATGGACTGGTGCAAGCATCTCGAGTTGGAATATACGCTTTGATGTGTTGATCAAAGCATATGATTTTATACAGACTTTTGGAAAGGCCTGTATTTACAAGAAAGTGAGTGGAGCACTACAACATTTCGATAAGTATATGTGAATGACATATTGTTGATCGGAAATGATGTAGAATTATTCTGCAAGCATAAAGGAGTGTTTGAAAGGAGTTTTTCAAAGAAGGACCTCGGGTTTAAAGC
>JAHIAM010003646.1:0-31862 GCA_021605205.1 Aegilops longissima | reverse complement strand
TGGGATCGAATCGAGAAAACTCGCTCGACCGATTTAGTTCAAAATGTGAACATTAGGCTTTTCGGTGGGACCGACATGTCAACTCGGTGGGACCGATTCCATTAGGGTTAGGGCATAACATAATATCGGTGAGACCGATTACAGAAAGTCGGTAGGACCGACTTTGGTAATAAGCTAACAAGAGAGTTGGTCAGGCAAACTCGGTGGGACCGACTCGCTCATCTCCGTGAGACCGAAACGTTACGAAAGGGAAACAGAGAGTTTGCATTGCTAATCAAGGGACCAATCGCTTCATCCTGGTTGGAGCAAATGTTACGAAGGAAACAGAGAGTTTGTAATCCCATCTCGTGAGACAGATCCCTATCGTGAGACCGGGTTACTAGGGTTTCGGCAAAGGGCTATGTCAAGTGAACTCTGTGGTGCCGGATAGATCAAATCGGTAGTGCCGAGTTTGACTTTTGGTTTGGGACATATGTGGATATGAGAAAGTGGTTGAGGGTTTTTGGAGCATATCACTAAGCATTTTGAGCAAGCAAGCCAGTAAGAAACACCTCATCCCCTTTTAATAGTATTGGCTTTTCCTATGGACTCAATGTGATCTTGGATCACTAAAATGAAAATGTAGAGTCTTGAGCTTTTGAGCTTTTTCCAATCTTCTGTCCTTAGCATCTAGAAGGAGTTCCACATCCCTAATCCATGCCATGCCAATCAATGAACTTTCTGAAATGATCATCTTGAAATAGTATTAGTTCAATGAGCTATATGTTGTTAGTAATTACCAAAACCACCCAGGGATAGTTGCACTTTCAATCTCCCCCTTTTTGGTAATTGATGATAACATATAGGTCAAAGCTTCGACACATGATAATAAGATTGAAATACATCGTCGCTTTGAAAAGTATGTGATAAGCAAGAGCTCCCCCTAAAATTGAGCATTATTTAAAATTTGCTTTTGAATGCAAATGCACAATTGATTTGGATCATGGGTTACTCTTCCATGTCACATACATCTTGGTGGAGCGCTCAAAATGATAGGAATTTGTCGGATTTCGGGTTCTGGCAGACCCTCTTGGTTTGAACTCTAGGGTGCACGCAGAGATCACACCCCCTGCCTACCTACGTCTCGTCGCCTCGCAAGGATCTAAACTACACAAAGAATAACACAAAGGACACGAGGTTTATACTGGTTCAGGCCACCATTGTGGTGTAATACCCTACTCCAGTGTGTGGTGTGGTGAATTGCCTCAAGGGCTGATGATGAACAGTACAAGGGAAGAACAGCCTCGCGAGGGTCTGTTCTTGGCTGGTGCGATGAACTGCTTGGGTGAGTTCGATCGCCTCTCTCTCCTTGCTAGGGATAGGTCTCTTCCGGATTGATTGGTCGATCCCTCTACCCTGTGGGTGGCTAGTCTTATTTATAGGC
Organism: Aegilops longissima; assembly: GCA_021605205.1. NCBI lineage: Eukaryota > Viridiplantae > Streptophyta > Magnoliopsida > Poales > Poaceae > Aegilops > Aegilops longissima. The sequence continues at coordinate 30,439 of JAHIAM010003646.1, read as the reverse complement.
AGAGGCCCTAGGCCTCTCCCCAAATATTGAGCGGGAAGGGCGCCAACAATTGGCCATTTTGAAGGGGAACATCTAGTACACTTATCCTGACTAAAGTCAGTCCTCGCCTGCCAAAGGCTATGACGGTGACGCCGGCTTGGGCTCCACGATGACCTCCTTCCTGCCGTTCTTCTGGTCTTGGTCTTGTTGCACCGAAATGGTTGCCTTTGCCCGATGCCTTGGCTCGCGCTTCCCCTTTGCACCAAAGGGAAATGAGGACACCGTGCGGCGGCTGGCCGCCGGGCGCCTTGGTCGTCATGGCTTGGCGCCATGGGCACCTCGTGAGGTACCCCGCTTGATCTCTCCGCCTCGCGAGCCAGCCCGAGGAGGCCGTGCCTCGAGGAAGCTCGTCACGTCCGCCATGAGGCTTGGCCCCTCACGAGGGCCTTGAGCTTTTGTTGATGAAGATGGGCCAGACTGGCCACCCTTGAGCCACGCCAGGCCGCATGCGTGCAAGTCTGGTACCCCATTCCTGTAACGCCGAGAGTAGCCCCGGCCCAAGGCGCACTCGACTTGGCTTAGCAGAAGCAAGGGGCAAGGCGAGCGCCACGCTGGCCCCAACAGCCTGCGGCCTTGGGCGCCGTGGTGGCGTTGATTGGACGTGGGCCCCCCTTCCTCGACGCCGGCAATCGCATCAATTGACAAGTCCCCGCATGCAAAGCAGGTCATGATTACTGCGGATCCTCGAGGCCGACGGTTGGCCTCCCCTCAGCTATATGTACGAACGACGCGAGCCCCTTCCAAACCATCTCTTCTTGCTTCTCCTTCTTCTCCATCCTTGCCCTTGCTCCACATTATGCATAATGGCTCCGATCCGCCGGTTCTCCGTGGAAGAGAAAGGAAAGGCCCCCAAGAGGGTACCGATCCGCCGCCAAAGAAACGGCTTGCCCTCTCGCCGCCAGATGAGGGCGCCCAGCAGAGGTGTCGAGGCTCGTACTAGCGCCACCGCCAGGTTCCCGCTGCCCTTGTACGCCCGCATTGAGGGCCCCAAGGAGTCAACGCTGAGCGCCACGGACGCCGCCATTGGTATCGGGCGGTCACGGCGTGCGTGTTGTTCCTCCCGGAGTCCATGCCGAGGGCCTCCCGAGAGTTTGTGCTCCACGCCACCATGCCTCCTCAGCCTTGGATTCTTTTCTCCTCCTTCTTCTTCGTGATTCCGTAGAAGGCTCTCGAGCTCGTTGCAGATGCCGGCCGCAGACTTCGCGATCGAGCGGCGATTGCGGTCATCGCCCAGCAAGGTCTTCGCGACCCGAGGTTGGGGCAAGATCGCCCGGTTTGCCGGACGAGGGGCGCCTCGTGATCCACCCGGAGTAATGATGGCGCCCGCGTGATGTTCTTCAAGGTCTTCGACGCGGAAGGATGCCGGCTGGAGTGCTGCCCTGAGAGAGGTGGCCGGGGCCCTGCCGTGGCGAGGGCTAGGCTCGCCGACCGCTCCCCCAGCAGCTCCTCAGGCAGCGGAGACGTCGGAGGATCCAGCGGCTATGCCGAACTCTTCATGACTCCGGAGACGAGCGACGACAGCTACGAGCCTCCGAGCTCGCACCGCGCTTGGAGCCGGGCGGGCGCGTCAAGCTTCCAGCGCAAATACCGTGATCTGGATGGGGTTGGCGCCGGTGCCTGGTGGCCCACTATTGATGATGGCATCTACTTGCGGAGACGTGTGTAGTTAGCGCTCTTTAGGATCTGCACCTTTTGTTCTCTACGAGGAATCGAAAAACACACCCCGTTGGGGCTTGTAAGGTGCCTGCGGTTCCGTTTGTTAATATGACCATTGTCGTGAAGTGGTGAGAGATGCTCATCCCATCTTAGCTTAGTTCCTCCTTTCGAACCTCGCGAGGGCTTGACGCTCATACCGGCTGTGTCCTGGTCCCAAGGCAGGCTTCAGCCATCGCTGGTATGCCAGTCGTGATGTCGTGGTCAAGGCCAGGAGGTGAGCGCCCGAGGTCCAAGAAGAGCCCCGAGTCGCGATGCTCGGAGGTCCCTTTAGCGCAAGCAGCCATCGCTCGTGAGAAAGGAGCGACGCTGTTAACACGGGATTGCATTAGGTGCGAGGTCGGTGCTGCAATAGCTAGTATCTCCGGAGGATGACTTATCTCGGAGTCGGAACCACCTCTGGTGCGGCATTAGGTCCGCAGACGGCACCGAGGAGTTGCCCGCGAGTCCTCGCGCCTCTCCCTCTCGCCTTTACTCCCCTTTCGCTCCACGCCCCGGTCCCGACCTCGAGCGAAGCTCAGCCGCCGCTGGTATGCCGTGTCGCGATGCCGTGGACAAGGCCAGAGGTGAGGGCCGGAGAGCCGAGGAGTCCATGAGTCGCGATGCTCGTGTACCCCCTTTAACGTGCAAGCGGTTTGCGGGATGAGAGTGAAGGAGACGCCGGAAGGCCTCGCCGACGCTGCTCCTTGAAGAGATCCTGCAGGTTCATCACAAGAAGAACGAGTTCACCATGACAATCGGCAGTCAGCTATTGGTTGCTCGAGGGGTGACGAGGCAATCGAAGGCTTGACGAGGTGGCGCTTATGCGGCTGCCGCCGCCGTAGCTCAGCCATTCAGGTTTGTTCAGGTTGCGTGGACGACCCATGCGCAAGCCGCGTGTCGTTAGGGAGATGCTCCATCAGCTTGGTGTCAATCGAGCGGCGATTAAGTCAAACATGTTAATCACGGCGAGCAAATCCATTTAGATAGGTGCAGAGAAGGCGAACATCACCGGTCGGGCCCGAAGCGATTTTGGGATGACGAGCCCGAGGGGCGCTCCCTATAAAGTAAACTAGAAACATGAATCAAAAGGGATACATGCCGCAGGGACGGACCCACGCGGCCTGGGAATGATGCAGCCCTAGGGGCCGCTCCCAGCGGAAAATGAAACTCGAAGGATGTCACCTGATGATGTTGAAGATGAAGGGATGCTGAAGTAGCGGACGGCGTGTGCTGCGGAAGCCGATCTTCACGAGCCACCAGGCCCAGGAACTTCGGGAGGCTCCGGAGGCGCGGTGGCTCCCGGTGACCATCTCCATCTCCGCCAGACTACGAACGCCGCCACCCGAGCCTCCAGGATGCTCTCATGAGGCGCCATGCGCTGCAGCCGCTCGCAAGCCGTAAGGCATGCAAACATAGCTGTGGGTGGACCTTCACGCGCCCCACGCTGTGAGGGCTAGAGGCGCCTCGAGAGGCGGCTCTGAGCCTCGGTATGTCGACGCAGACGCCAGCCCACCATCCTCGCTGGATGGGGAGCTACGGCGGGAAGCGGCGTCGCCACTCATGACTTGACTCCTGCAGCCTCCAATGATCTTACTGACGAACTCCCCGAGGGTTTGGCCCTCCTTGCCTTGCTCCTTCTTGAGGGAAACGCTTGAAACACGCCTCCAGTGGTGCCCGAGCCCTCAGGATCTTAGCAAGGTCGGTGGCCCTCCAGAGAGAGCCCCGAGCCTTGCTCGAGGAGGGCGGCGGGCGCCTTCCCATGCGATTGCAGGGAGGTGCCCCTAACAGCGCGCGACTCGAGGGGCCTGCCCCTGAGGGGTCGGGCCAGCGATGTCTTCTTCTTCTTGGAGAGGAGCCTCGGAAGCCTCCCGCCCCGTTCCTGGGTCTTCAATTGAGCGCTTGGAAAGCATGCTCCAGGAACACACCGCATCTCTCTCTTCACAAGGCACCACGATGACTCCACCGCTCTCGCATCTTGAGGGCATTGTAGCCGTGATGAGTCAATGCCATGAACTTGGCTGTGGCTAGGTACCCAAGGATGGCATTGTAACGGCGATTTAATGTGAGCGACGTCAAGTCAATGAGCTCGGTGCGGTGAAGTTGCTGCCATTCCAAGGTGACAGAAGGCGGACCTGCCCTATCGGAACTGCGGAACCATCGTGACTCGAGAAAGGCTTGGTTGGCTGAAGCTTGATTGTATGGCACTTGAGGTTGTTGAATGTCTCGACGACAGACATTGAGCCCCGCCCGCCATCGATGAGGGTCCCGTGACTTGCACATTGTCGATGATTGGGGAACAAAGCATCGGGAGGACTCCGGCCTGGCTGCGACTTGAGCTGATCCGCTGAAATAATGTGATGGCGCACGCTGACCACCGAGGGGGCATGTGGCTTGAGCCCGGGAGGACTGCATTCACTTGGGCGAACTCTTGAAGATGCGCCAGAGGCTAGGGCTTGAGCTCCGCCCAGATGCAAGCGATTGCGCTGCTGCCCTGGAAGCCCCCGCCCTCGGCCCCGATGATGGTCTTCATTTCTCCTTGGCTGTGGTGGCAGAGGAGGGAGGCCTGCGTTGCCTTGTGGGCGATGCTCGCGTGGCTGATCCCTCCAGCCTCCCTCGCGAGGCGGGTCTCTCCAACCTCCCTCGCGAGGCTGATCTCTCCAACCTCCCTCGCGAGGCTGATCCTGCCAGTGGTCCTCGCGAGGTCGGTCACGCCACCCTTGGCGAGGGCCACAGTCTTCCCATCATCCTCCATCTCTTCCTCCTCCTCGGCCATAGCCCCGGTCGCTGCGCTTGGGGCGTCGGTCGGCACGCACGTCCTGCACGGCCCTGAGCTCTTGGCATTCGTTGGTGTTGTGGGTGTGGAGGTCATGGTACACGCAGAACGATCGCCCTTGGATGACTCAGCTGATCCTTCCTCGCTTGGTGTCCGCTCTCTGCAAGCACGGCAGCCCCCTGCGCTTCACGCCCTGACCTTGGGCTTTCTCTTCTAGGTCGGCAGCCGGTAGCTCGAGAAGGGAAAGGCGCCCTTCTCAGCCCAGCGCACTTGGTCGCCAAGTTGAACTGCCTGTGGATGTGCACAGTTCTTCATGGATCGCGCTTTCATCTTGACGCCACGCACACCGCCGGAGAAGGCTGAGATGATGGCCTCCTCGCACACCCCGGGATCTTAAGGCAAGCGCTGAAGTGTTGATGAACTTTTGCGTAGTCGCCTCGACCATCGCTTGATGCGGCGTTAAGTCACCATGGTCAATGATCGCGGTGCCTTGGAAGTTGGCGATGAATCGGTGCGATCTCGCTCCAGTGGAGGAAATCGTGCTGAGCTAGGTTCAGAGCCAAAAGCGGCATCGCCCTTGAGCGCCATGGGAAACCAGTTCGCCATGACCTTCGCCCCGCTGCCAGCTTCGATGCCCAGCCGTAGAGCTGGAGGAACTCGCAGGTCGGCCGTGCATCGTAAGTATGTGGGCAGGTCTGGCTGAACTTGTTCGCCGTGCTACGCTGGTGCAGCTCGCGTGAAGGCACGACAGCCCGCAAAGGGCTACGGAGGCCTTTGGTGACGGGGCTTGATCTTGGAGGTTCATATGGCCGCTGCCGGAGCAGCAAGGGTCTTGGCGCTACTGGAGCACGAAAGCGGTCGTGACGGTCCGCAAGGGAGCACTCGTAGCTTCTTGGGGACGAGGTACCTCTTGGCAGCTCTTTTCTTGTTGTCAGCCGCGGGCGGAGGGGTTCCGCCAGGGGCCACGCGCTTTGGGGCCAAGGGAGCCTTCTTGAGGGGAGGCGGCTGAGGCGCCTCGAGCTTCATCGCCGCAAGGCGGGCGCGGTTCAGCGAGAGGGATGGCGCAGGGAGCCCCCATCAGCGCTGACGAGCTCGGTGATGCGGGCGAGCCACTCGTCAGAGAGGTCGCCGACGGACGGTAGTGCAGGAGTTCCCGTGCTAGGAGTAACGAGGCGCGGCGTCGTCGCAGGAGCGCGACGGCGGGACGAAGAACCGGCCGAGCCGTGACGGGTGGCGGTGCGGTTTTGTCGCCGCACCGGCGATGCAGAGACAACGCCGCTGCTCGTTTCGCCGGGCCGGTGGCGGCGCGGACGCAGGCACCGAACGGCGGGCGGCCGCCGACGGAGCCGCTCGGGCGACGCGAGTAGCAAGATGCCCGGCGCCGAGCGGCTCGACGAAGCGCCCGACATGGATGCTAGAGGGCGAGAGCAGAGCAGGGCGAAGGCGGATTCCGTGCACCTTACCTGGCGCGCCAAATGTCGGATTTCGGGTTCCGCAGACCCTCTAGGTTCGAACTCGGGTGCACGCGGAGATCACACCCCGCCTACCTACTGCCTCGTCAGCCGCAAGGATCTAAACTACACAAAGAACAACACAAAGGACACGAGGTTTATATCGTTCAGCCACCATTGTGGTGTAATACCCTACCCAAAGGTGTGGTGTGGTGGATTGCCTCAAGGGCTGATGATGAATAAGATAAGGGAAGAACAGCTCATGAGGGTCTCTGTTCTGGCTGGTGCGATAAACTGCTTGGGTGAGTTCGATCGCCTCTCTCTCCCTGCTAGGGTTCTATCTGATAGGTCTCTTCCAGATTGATTGGTCGATCCCTCTACCCTGTGGGTGGCTAGTCCTATTTATAGGCAGAGGCCCTGGGCCTCTCCCCAAATATTGAGCGGGAAGGGCACCAACAATTGGCCATTTTGAAGGGGAACATCTAGTACACTTATCCTGACTAAAGTCGGTCCTCGCCTGCCAAAGGCTCTGACGGTGACGCCGGCTTGGGCTCCACGATGACCTCCTTCCTACCATTCTGCTGGTCTTGGTCTTTGAGGGAGTCCTGGACTAGGGGGTGTCCGGATAGCCGAACTATCATCTTTGGCCGGACTCCTGGACTATGAAGATACAAGATTGAAGACTTCGTCCCGTGTCCGGATAGGACTTTCCTTGGCGGAAGGCAAGCTTGGCGATACGGATATGTAGATTTCCTACCATTGTAACCGACTCGGTAACCCTAACCCTATTCAAAGGTCTATATAAAACCGAAGGGTTTTAGTCCAGAGGACTAACAACAATCATACCATAGGCTAGCTTCTAGGGTTTAGCCTCTCGATCTCGTGGTAGATCTACTCTTGTACTACCCATATCATCAATATTAATCAAGCAGAGTAGGGTATTACCTCCATCGAGAGGGCCCAACCGGGTAAAACATCGTCCCTTGTCGCCGTTACCATCCGCTTAGACGCACAGCTCGGGACCCCTACCCGAGATCCGCCGGTTTTGACACCGATATTGGTGCTTTCATTGAGAGTTCCTCTGCGCTATCGCCGCCGAAGGATGCCTCATCCCGCCTTTTAAAGACGATACTATCACCAAAGGAGCCTTGGCCACCGGGTCGACTCTTCGGTTAGGTGATTTTCTTATGACCGCCAACTCGGCCACCGCGCCGATGATGACTTCTCGGGTCATCGAAACCAATCTTCACGTTAACTCGGAATTTGCCGAGCAGCTAGATCCGATCGAGCTCTCCTCCGTAAACGAGCTCTTGGATCGCATCACCGCCCTGGGAGTCGCCACAGACTCACGCACCAGATCGGGCCTAAACCGATCCGAGAGAGATCAACTCTCCCCAGGCTACCCATCATGTTGCTGTGGTAGAGGAGCAACACGGCGATTCTTCTTCTATCTTAAGGACTAGCTACGTCCGGATTCCCGATCCCTCCATGCCGGATTCCCGCAGAGGGACGGATGTCGATCAAGCCCTGAACTTAAAGTCAGGCGGCGGGTTGGATTCATTGGATAGCATTCAAAAATCCAAACTTCCAAGTTCGGAAACTTCTCGGCACCTGAGTCTTAAATTGGACGGGGTTCCGGATCTAGTTCCATGTCGGGACCCCGATCCTAAGTCACACCGATCTAGCATGTAACACATCATATCCCTTTGCGGCCTCACGCACGGTATCCCCACGGTGTCGCCTTACCATGGCCCGGACCGCTTATGCCTTTTGGCTCACGATATGATAGTGTCGCTAGCATCCATATGACAAAGAACCCGGCCGACATGGCTAGTCGTGAACCCAAAGCGGCGCTTAACCTATGGGGACAGCATACATGAATCACATCGAGCATGTCGGTCATCAACGATATATTCGGCTGTAGCACTGGCTAACAGACTCCGTATCCCGGCTGTAGCAGGCTAGGCAGACTCAATAACACGCGTGACATTTCAAGGGATGTATATAGGAACGGCGAAACACATGCCGCCACCAAGTGTCCAAGCAAGAGTGCTTGGCTAGCAGGACTCGTGAACCGGGTCAGAAGCGGACTACTATCGCCGTAGCACGAGACTACATTTCCCCATAAGAGAGGCTACCAAGGATAAACAACTAGGTTGTCGGATCCCACACATAGCAATACAAGTTACACGACGATAACATGCAAGTATGTGCTGTACAACATGGCATCACAACATAACGCAAACTCATATAGATAAAGGCTCAAGAGCCACATAGCAATAATACAAACAGGGTCACATGACCCATCATTCAGAGCATACAAACAACAAGCGGAAGCATTACATGTCCGAGTACGTACATCTACAAAAGAAAAAGGCCGAGAAGCCCGACTATTTACAAGACCTCCCAAGGGTACAAGATCGTAGCTGAGGTAACAAGCTACTCGTCAAGTCCAAGCGAACTACTAGTAAGACCAAAGTCTCCGCTGCAAAAACATAAATAAAGCAACGTGAGTACAAAGGTACTCAAGAAGACTTACATCGATCCTATCATACATGCATTAGTGTCAAAAGGTAATGTGGGTTTAGTTGCAGAAGCCAGCTTTGACTCGTGGCTATCCTGTTCTACGACTACAAGAAACTCTTGAGGTGAGACAACGTACACGAGTCCACTAATCACCACATCAATACACTACTACGGATTCATTCCCGCCTCCATACGAGAAGGCCATCCATAGCACTCACACTTGTCTTGAGCATTTTAGAGTATCCACTTCAAGTTGTCTATGTACCACGAAGCATCCAAGAAGTCCATAACCGAGGACACGGCTATTCAATAGATCATGATAACCCCGCAGGGTGTACTTCTTCACACACGCCTCGCCACTTACCGCCATATACACGCCATGTATCTCGGCAACCTTCAAGCGGAAGCTTTGGCGAGGGTGTCGGCCACGACCGACTAACCACACAAGACTCTAGTCCAGCTTATCGCCTATTCGGTTCCATCCGCAAGGAGATCCGCCGGGTGTCGCCACGGCCCCAAACGATGTGAGCAGGGTTCCTGCCCACCATCCGGTGCCACTTGGTACACCGTGCCACCTGTGTTTAGTCTGCCCTAAGCCCACCTCGCCGGGTGCCACTTGGTAGAAAAATAGCACTACCTACAAACACCGTAAACTAGTTGCGACTCTCGGACAGAGATCAAGTTGATTAATAAGTCGAGAGGGTCGAGTTACCGAACCCAATGTGTGGTAGTATCGAGTCATTGGACAACATACATAGAACTCAAGGCTTAAGGACGGTTCCAAAGAGACAACCCACCATGTACTCCTACATGGCCTCTCACCGCTACCTTTACCAAATCGTGTTCACACACTTCACTCTCAAAGATCGAACATAGAACTGCACTCCAATTCATTCCCAATGAATCAGACCGACACAACTCTAAGCAATAGCAGGCATAGCATGGTAGGAACACAACATGGCTCAATCAACTCCTACACATGCTAGTGGGTTTTAACTATTTATCGTGGCAATGACAGTCATGCAGAGGAATGGGTTCAACTACCGCAGACAAAGTAGCAGTGTGAATCGCTGTTGTCCTAATGCAATAACCGAGAGCAGGAGCGAGAGATAGGATTGTATCGAATGAACAAGGGATTTGCTTGCCCGGTAAGTCAACAAGGGAGGCACCGCTCATAGATGTGTACTGAACGCCTCCTGAGCAGACCTATCGAGAAGGAACGGTGCCGCAATCAATACACAATCATATGCAACAATATGATGCATGAACATGGCATGTAGATGTGATGCTGTTTGAGTTAATGCAACTGGTATTAGATTGAATGAAGTCCATTTGAACCAAAGGTTCAAATGCAATTCCAAGGTAAGCTCTTATAAATGCCATTTTAGAGTTTCACGTATACAGCATGTATAAGTTGGTTTGTCATGCATGAAACTAGTACAGATGGATAGATTGAATTTTTCTGATAATTTTTCATATATAAATTATTTCAATCTGAGCTACGTTGAATTTCTATGAATTTTGAAGTTTTGAATATATTCTGAATTTCCTGATTTAAATTAATTCCGAAAATAAAATATTGCGCCAAGATGACGCAAGCATGACGCCAGCGGTCAATCGGCTGGCTGGTTGTCAAACCCGACGTGGGGGCCACACGCCGCTGACACGGGTTAACAGGGGTTATTTAAATTTAATTAGAGATTAGGGGCACTAGGGCCCACCGTCGCTGTTAGAGGGGTAGGTTAGTCGGTGATTAGCCTTAAGCTAATCACCGACGGGCCGGACCCACGCGGCAGGCTCAGCGACGGGCTCGCCGCCGGGCGGCCTCGACGCTGGGCGGAGTCAGCGCCACGGGCCACGGGCGCGCGCTCGAGAGCACCGGGCGTAGCCTCGTGCTCGCGCACTGTGGAGCAAAGGGACGAGCTGGGGGCCGGGCTCGCGGAGCGGAGCGGCGGCAAGGGCGGCCGGAGCTCGGGCTCGAAAGGGACGCGGCTACGGCGACGGGACGAGAACGGAGAGAGGGAACGGGCGGAGCTCACGCGGCTGCATTTAACGGGCGGCGAGGTCGGGAGGAACCGGGGCCGTGGTGGGCGGAGGGGATCTCCGGAACCGGAGACGGAGACGAAGGCGACGGCGGCGCCTGAGGTCGCCCCGCCACGTGGCTCGACGGGAGGTAGCGGACGGCGGCGCGGATCTTGTGGACACGGAGAGAGGGCGAGGGGAGACGGTGGCTACGGCGGAAGCGCGGCGCCTCGGTATGCTCGTGAAGAGAGGGGAGAGAGAGCTCAGGGGAGGGGGAGAGGAGAGAGAGCGAGAGAGGTGCGGAGCGGCGCGTGGCGCTGCTCCAGCGCCCAGAGCGGGCGAGGGAGGGCAGGCAGGCAGGTGGCGTGGCTCGACGCGGCTGCCAGCTGGCACACAGCGCCCCCATCTCCTCCCGGCGCGAGGAAGGGGCGACTGCACTTGGCTGGCCGGCTGGGTCATTGGCCAGGCCAGCCGCAGTGCTGGGCCTCGTGGGAGGTAAGCCTGTAAGCTTCCTTCCCTATTTATTTCCTTTTCTATTTTTCTGACATTTGTTTTGATTTATTTAAAATACTAAACCAATTTATTTAATTATGCCAATTTTGCAGTGAGCTAACTATATTATTCCGAGCTCCTCAACAAAGGGCACAATTTTGGACAATATTTTATATATATAATAATATATATCCAAGGCAAATATTTATCAGATAATTCCAAATGCCCAAAATAAATACTTATGAGATCCTAAAATATTGGTTAGATTGTTATCTCTGTCCAATATTTTCAGAGGGCCACATGAGCATTTTCTTGGACCTTTTGGAGCAATTTTTATTTAGGTCATTTCAAAAGTGATTCTGAGGGTTTCACAAATCCCCATTTCAAAATTAAATGGAATTTAAACATGATGCACAATGACTAGCTAGCCTTGAGCATACCAGCACTAGGGATGTGACAACTCGCCCCCACTTGAAAGAATCTCGCCCCGAGATTCTGTGGGTCGATGGAAAGAAAGCGGGTACTCCAATAAGACGATCTTCTCGCCCCTGTAGCTTCTCTCTGGAATGATGAGACCACTGAACCTTGAGAAACTTGATGTTCGACGCCGAGTAACACGCCTCGCTTGATCAAGAATGCGAACCGGTACTCTCGTATGTGAGGTTATCTTGGAGATCAAGCGTTTGTGGTCCACTCCATGGATAGGATCCGAGAAGCAACGCCGAGTTGAGAGACGGGAAGACATCATGAACTCGAGAAAGATGTGGGGTAGTTCCAACTGGTAGGCAACCTCTCCTCGCTTAGCGAGAATGCGAAAGGGCCAATGTAACGAGGAGCCAACTTGCCCTTGATATCAAACGATGGGTACCCTTTAGAGGAGTAACTCAAGGTAAGCCTTGTCGCCAACTTCATAAGCCACTTCCTTATGACGACGGTCATATCGCTCTTTGACGAGATTGGGCTGTTTTCAAATTCTCACGAATGATGCGAACTTGCTCTTCGCCTCCGGATCATGTCCGTCCAAAGAATTGTCTTTCACCGTTTCACCAGTTCAAAGGTGTTCGACATCTTCGCCCATAAAGAATCTCAAAAGGAGCTTTTTGAGACCGGATTGATAGCTATTGTTATAAGCAAACTCGGCGAAAGGAAGACATTTCTCCCAATCCATACCGAATGAGATAACGCAAGCTCTAAGCATGTCTTCGAGAATTTGGTTGACCCTTTCCACCGACCACTTGACCGAGGGTGGAAAGCGGCATCAAGAAAAGATGGGTTCCCATGGCAGTTTGGAAACTCTCCTTAAATGAGAAGTGAAAAGACTACCACGGTCTGAATTGATCTCTAGTGGAACACCATGGAGTGACACTATTCGAGAATGTATAAGTCAGCGAGCTGACTAGCAGTGATACTCTCTAACAGGAAGGAAGTGAGCCACTTTGGAAAGACGATCAATGACTACGAAGATAGCATTATTCCTTTCTTGGTCCCGGGAAAGCCGGTGATGAAATCCATACCAACTTTATCCCATTTCCACTCGTGAATAGCTAAGGGTTGAAGGGTGCCAAGAGGCCTTTGATGCTCGCTTAACGCGACGACAAACGCCACGCTTAGCAATATATCGAGCAATTTCTCTCTTCATCCTAGTCCACCGTAACCTCCGGCGAGGTCCCGATACATCTTAGTACTACCGGATGAATTGTGAGAGGAGATTCATGCGCCCCTTAAGAATCAGCTTGTCAAGATGTTGCTTCTGGGGACCACCAAAGGTGCCCAAAGAAAACGACACCTCGATCATCTATAGAGAAATTACCAGCAATACCCTTGGCACGTTTCTCTTGATCCGTAATCCCCGTATCATGCTTCTCGGGCTTCTATGATATGATCCACCAGGTAGGTTTCGCCACCAAGGTAGAAAGGAACTGTGAGGAGCAATGTGAAGGTTAAGCTTACAAAATTCCTCATGGAGAAGTGGTTGGCCTTGTCGCAACATGAGATTGTTGCAATAGGATTTACGACTTAACGATCAGCCATGACATTGGCTTTGCTCGGGTGTAGGTAATCCCTAGATCATAATCAGATCAACTCCAACCAACGCCTTTGTCTAAGGTTCAAATCTGGTTGGGTGAAGATATACTTGAGACTCGTGATCGGTGTAGATCTCGCAACGCTTACCAAGAAGGTAATGTCGCCAGGTCTTGAGTGCATGGACTACGGCCGCAAGCTCTAGATCATGTGTAGGATAATTCTCCTCATGTGGATGCAACCGACGAGATGCATAGGCAATCACATGACGATCCTGCATAAGAATGCAACCTAATCCCTGTCGTGAGGCGCCGCAGAGATAACAAAGTCTTTAGTGAAACCGTGGCACTAGTATGGGAGCAGAAGTCAGCGCCTTTTCAGCCTCGAAAACTGTACTCACACCGTGGGGACCACTCAAACTTTTTATCTTTCTTGAGAAGTTCCGTGAGGGGTTTAGCTACTTTGGAGAAGTTTTCAACAAAGCGGCATAATAGCTGGCTAGACCAAGGAAACTCCTAACTTGTTTAACGGTTTCGTGGAGTCCAATCAAGAACGGCCTGAACTCTCTGGATTGACAGCAATGCCCTTACCGTAGATTACGTGGCCTAGGTAGGTCACTTCGCAACCAAAATTCACACTTGGAGAACTTGGCATAAAGGCGGTGCTCTCTGAGTTTTTCTAGCACAAGTCCGAGATGTTCGCATGCTCTTCCTCGCTCTTCGAGTAAATAAGAATATCATCGAGGTAAACCACGACAAATTTATCTAAATACTCCATGAAGATCGAGTTCATCAAGCGGAGAATGTAGCTGGAGCGTTGGTTAGACCAAAGGACATGACGGTGTACTCATACCGCCATAACGAGTGACAAAGGCTGTCTTGGGAATGTTCCATTCTCGATCTTGATTTGATGGTAGCCTAACCTCAAATCCATCTTAGAAAAGATCGAGGATCCAGCGAGCTGATCATACAGTGTCGTTGATCCCGGGAGCGGATACTTGTTCTTTATCGTGACCAAATTAACGGACGATAATCTACAACCATCCGTCCGCATCATCCTTCTTCTTGACGAAGAGGACGGGCAAGCCCAAGGAGAAGAACTAGGACGGATGAAACCCTTTGCAAGGACTCATCAAGTTGTTTCTAAGCTCGCTAGTTCTAAGGGTGCCATCTTATAAGGTCTCCTAGAGATTGGGGCGGTTCCTCGGATAAGATCTATGATTTAACTCTACATCTCGCTGTGGAACACCGGCAGCTTCCTCCGAAAACGTCCGAAAGTCACGGACTACCGGATATCTTCAAGGTCCGGAAGAGGGCTGGCATTAAGAGAATAGAGTTGACGCTTGCAACCTCTAGTGGAGACAGGATTATCTTGCCGATGGGTGTAAGCTGAATGCACCTAGTGAAACAATCAATCTTGGCATGATGAGCTGTCATCCACCCATACCCAAGATGATGTTAATATCCAAGACTTGAGGGCTACAAGTGAGGCAAGGAATACAAGTCTGTCAACAAGGATTTCGCTACTATGGCTTATACAAGAAGTTTGCCATTTGGATCCGTGGAGTTTGAATGACTAGCGGAGAGGGCATATCACAAAATGATATGTTGTGCAAGTTAGCATAGCTTTAAATGAAGGAATGAGATGCTCCAAGATCAATAGAACCGAGGCGGATGACAATTGACAAGGAGTGTACCAAGAACGACATCCGGATCATCATGAGCGTTTTTAGCTGAGACGTGATGCACACATCCACGCTCAGCGGAGCTGACTTGACATCGATCATCTTGCGATGGCTTAACACAGCCAACAAAGCTTCTCGGCTGGGTGGAGCATAATCGCTTGAGAGCGCCACGCATAGTGCCCTCGCTCTCCGCATGTGAAGCAAGTCCCTGTTGGACGTGGACCCACATTGACAAGTGGTCTACCAAGAGGCCTGGGTGGAGCATGTAATCGAACGGGTGAGGCGCCATATGGGATGGCCTCGTGAATATCCGGTGGAAGAGCAGAGTTCGAATCCAACCGCGCTTCGGGAACTAGAACCGAGGATGAAACCAATTCACGGTGGTGCTTACGACTCTCGTAAGTGAGCTGAGCTGTCTCGCATTAATGGCCTTGTTCACAAGAGCTTGGAATGTATCGCAATGGTGCAGGTGGAGGTCACGACGCAACTTGGGGTTGAGACCTTCCGAACCTAGCTCGCTTCTTGGCGTCCGTGGACACTTCTTCCGGGGCATAACGGGCAAGGTTCTCAAACTCTCTCAGAAGCATCAACAGCCATCTCACTGGGTGAAACTACGTAACTCTTCTCTTGCGATCGATGAGGGCTTCAGAATGTGATGCTCGCGAAAAGCCTCGTGAAATCTCTCCGTGTTGAATCGACCAGCCGGAAGCATAGCTCATAGTTCTGCCACCAAAGACTAGCATGACCTTCCGTGGTATGCAGCATAGGTGACCTTGTCATCTTCAGACACGCTTATGAACGCAACTTATGAGTGATGCTACGGTTACCATCCGCATCGAGTGGCTCGATGGAATGATGAAAGGTAGGTGGGTGCAAGCTTAATGAAGTCATGAATGGTTGCAAACCCTTTGGACTGATGTGCGGTGTTCTCTCGACACGTGCAACAAACGGTTAGACTCACGCTTGTTCCTCTCCATTTCTAACATGAACCTCATCAATGAAGGCTGGTCGGAGGATCCTCATCCTTCCATCTCCGTGGTTCTCGCTACGAGCAATGTAACTTCGCTTAACCGATGACATCCCGAGAAACGAAACCAAGGACGGAATCACATCACTACATACCGGAAATGTAGGACACCGAAATTAGTAACTCTCAAACTCCGGGCAATTCCGCAGCATAACGGCAAAGAAATGTTCAAAATGAGACATTCTGCAAAATGGGGTAGCACCATACTCAACATCATCATTCAAAGGTTCTGGATAATACTAAACATGCTATACCGAGGGTACTCAAAATCGGGTAAGACTCGATCAACCAATCCTATGGGACTACGGAAATAGTAACACGTGATCCTGATAGATGTAAGAGATAGCCTAGTTCCTTAACCCCGAGGGAAAGATAGGACGACTCAGATCGAGGCCATGAGGTAAAGGAGTAAAAAGAGCCTTACGCTCCTTCCACAATCAATTCCCTATATAACTAAAGCATTTCTAGACTCAACTTCGATCAGGTTGGCTTGGAAATCCTACAGCAACCAAGCTCGATACCAAAGCTGTCGGACCCCGATCCTAAGTCACACCGATCTAGCATGTAACACATCATATCCCTTTGCGGCCTCACGCACGGTATTCCCACGGGTGTCGCCTTACCATGGCCCGGACCGCTTATGCCTTTTGGCTCACGATATGATAGTGTCGCTAGCATCCATATGACAAAGAACCCGGCCGACATGGCTAGTCGTGAACCCAAAGCGGCGCTAACCTATGGGGACAGGCATACATGAATCACATCGAGCATGTCGGTCATCAACGATATATTCGGGCTGTAGCACTGGCTAACAGGACTCCGTATCCCGGCTGTAGCAGGCTAGGCAGGACTCAATAACACGCTGACATTTCCCGAGGGATGATATAGGAACGGCGAAACACATGCCGCCACCAAGTGTCCAAGCAAGAGTGCTGGGCTAGCAGACTCGTGAACCGGCTGTAGCGGACTACTATCGCTAGAAGCACGAGACTACATTTCCCCATAAGAGAGGCTACCAAGGATAAACAACTAGGTTGTCGGATCCCACACATAGCAATACAAGTTACACGACGATAACATGCAAGTATGTGTTGTACAACATGGCATCACAACATAACGCAAACTCATATAGATAAAGGCTCAAGAGCCACATAGCAATAATACAAACAGGGTCACATGACCCATCATTCAGAGCATACAAACAACAAGCGGAAGCATTACATGTCCGAGTACGATATCTACAAAAGAAAAAGGCTGAGAAGCCTGACTATTTACAAGACCTCCCAGGGTACAAGATCGTAGCTGAGGTAACAAGCTACTCGTCAAGTCCAAGCGAACTACTAGTAAGACCAAAGTCTCCGCTGCAAAAACATAATAAAGCAACGTGAGTACAAAGGTACTCAAGAAGACTTACATCGATCCTATCATACATGCATTAGTGTCAAAAGGTAATGTGGGGTTTAGTTGCAGAAGCCAGCTTTGACTCTGTGGCTATCCCGTTCTACGACTACAAGAAACTCTTGAGGTGAGACAACGTACACGAGTCCACTAATCACCACATCAATACACTACTACGGATTCATTCCCGCTCCATACGAGAAGGCCATCCATAGCACTCACACTTGTCTTGAGCATTTTAGAGTATCCACTTCAAGTTGTCTATGTACCACGTAAGCATCCAAGAAGTCCATAACCGAGGACACGGCTATTCAATAGATCATGATAACCCCGCAGGGTGTACTTCTTCACACACGCCTCGCCACTTACCGCCATATACACGCCATGTATCTCGCAACCTTCAAGCGAAGCTCGGCGAGGGTGTCGGCCACGACCGACTAACCACACAAGACTCTAGTCCGTGCTTATCGCCTATTCGGTTCCATCCGCAAGGAGATCCGCCGGGTGTCGCCACGGCCCCAAACGATGTGAGCAGGGTTCCCAAGCCCACCATCCGGTGCCACTTGGTACACCGTGCACCTGTGTTTAGTCTGTCCTAAGCCCATTCTCGCCGGGTGCCACTTGGTAGAAAAATAGCACTACCTACAAACACCGTAAACTAGTTGCGACTCCTCGGACAGAGATCAAGTTGATTAATAAGTCGAGAGGGTCGAGTTACCGAACCCAATGTGTGGTAGTATCGAGTCATTGGACAACATACATAGAACTCAAGGCTTAAGGACGGTTCCAAAGGAGACAACCCACCATGTACTCCTACATGGCCTCTCACCGCTACCTTTACCAAATCGTGTTCACACACTTCACTCTCAAAGATCGAACATAGAACTGCACTCCAATTCATTCCCAATGAATCAGACCTGACACAACTCTAAGCAATAGCAGGCATAGCATGGTAGGAACACAACATGGCTCAATCAACTCCTACACATGCTAGTGGGTTTTAACTATTTATCGTGGCAATGACAGTCATGCAGAGGAATGGGTTCAACTACCGCAGACAAAGTAGCAGTGAATCGCTGTTGTCCTAATGCAATAACCGAGAGCAGGAGCGAGAGATAGGATTGTATCGAATGAACAAGGG
Source organism: Aegilops longissima (assembly GCA_021605205.1). Lineage (NCBI taxonomy): Eukaryota > Viridiplantae > Streptophyta > Magnoliopsida > Poales > Poaceae > Aegilops > Aegilops longissima. The sequence continues at coordinate 12,169 of JAHIAM010003646.1, read as the reverse complement.
ATTTGCTTGCCCGGTAAGTCAACAAGGAGGCACCGCTCATAGATGTACTGAACGCCTCCTGAGCAGACCTATCGAGAAGGAACGGTGCCGGCAATCAATACACAATCATATGCAACAATATGATGCATGAACATGGCATGTAGATGTGATGCTGTTTGAGTTAATGCAACTGGTATTTGATTGAATGAAGTCCATTTGAACCAAAGGTTCAAATGCAATTCCAAAAGTAAACTCTTATAAATGCCATTTTAGAGATTCACTTATACAGCATGTATAAGTTGGTTTGTCATGCATGAAACTAGTACAGATGGATAGATTGAATTTTTCTGATAATTTTTCATATATAAATTATTTGAATCTGAGCTACTGTTGAATTTCTATGAATTTTTGAAGTTTTGAATATATTCGAATTTCCTGATTTAAATTAATTCCGTAAAATAAATAATTAAATTTTGAAATAATATATTGCGCCAAGATTGCGCAAGCGTGACGCCAGCGGTCAATCGCGGCTGGTTGTTAAACCCGACGTGGGGGCCACACGCCGCTGACACGGGTTAAGCAGGGGTTATTTAAATTTAATTAGAGATTAGGGCACGAGGGCCCACCGTCCGTTGTTAGAGGGTAGGTTAGTCGGTGATTAGCCTTAAGCTAATCACCGACGGCCGGATCCACGTGGCAGGCCCAGCGACGGGTTTGCCGCGGCCTCCGGACGCTGGCGGAGTCCGCGCCACGGGCCACGGGCGGCGCTCGAGAGCACCGGGCGTAGCCTGTGCTCTCGCGCACTGTGGAGCAAAGGGACGAGCTGGGGCCGGGCTCGCGGAGCGGAGCTTCAGCGGCGGCGGCCGGAGCTCGCTCGAAAGGGACGCTGCTACGGCGACGGGACGAGAACGGAGAGAGGGGAACGGGCGGAGCTCACGCTGCTGGGCATTTAACGGGCGGCGAGGTCGGGAGGAACCGGGCAGTCGGGCGGCGGAGGGGATCTCCGCAACCGGAGACGGAGACGAAGGCGACGGCAGCGCCCAGTCGCCCCGCCACGTGGCTCGGACGGGAGGTAGCGGACGGCGGCGCGGATCTTGTGGACACGGAGAGAGGGCGAGGGGAGACGGTGGCACGGCGCAGAAGCGGCGGCGCTCGTATGCTCAAGAAGAGAGGGAGAGAGAGCTCCAGGGAGGGGGAGGAACGAGAGAGAGCGAGAGGTGCGGAGCGCGCGTGGCGCTGCTCAAAGGCCCAGAGCGGGCGAGGGAGGGCAGGCAGGTGGCGTGGGTCTGACGCTGGTGCCACAAGGCCGGCAAGGCCCCTGCCCTCCCGGCGCGGAAGGGGGCGACGGCACTTGGCCGGGCCGGCTGGGTCATTGGCTGTGCCAAAGCCGCAGTGTCGGGCCTCGGTGGGAGGTGCCTGTAAGCTTCCTTCCTATTTATTTCCTTTTCTATTTTTCTGACATTTGTTTTGATTTATTTAAAATACTAAACCAATTTATTTAATTATGCCAATTTTTGCAGGAGCTAACTATATTATTCCGAGCTCCTCAACAAAAGGGCACAATTTTGGACAATATTTTATATATATAATAATATATATCCAAGGCAAATATTTATCAGATAATTCCAAATGCCCAAAATAAATACTTATGAGATCCTAAAATATTGGTTAGATTGTTATCTCTGTCCAATATTTTCAGAGGGCCACATGAGCATTTTCTTGGACCTTTTTGGAGCAATTTTTATTTAGGTCATTTTCAAAAGTGATTCTGAGGGTTTCACAAATCCCCATTTCAAAATTAAATGGAATTTAAACATGATGCACAATGACTAGCTAGCCTTAAGCATACCAGCACTAGGGATGTGACATTCCACCCGCCCACCCAAACATTAGCGATCTATCCCGAATTCGGCAAGAGCCCGCTGAAACAGTACATCATTACTGGGCCAGATTCTTCCTGGTTATGGACAGGATAAAGGACTGCCGAGAGGAGGACATAATCTCACTTTTGTGCAATAATTGCACGGACAAGGGAATCCTAAACGCCATAAGTCGTCGCAAAATTATACGCTTTGCTCACTTGGTGACCATAGTACAAAAGTACTGTGCGATGGAGTGTGCTTGGAAAACCGAAAGTAAATTTTGGGATAATCCGGCCCCGAATACAGCCCTAGTCCGAAATAAAAGGGTGCATCATCACCAAGCACCTGGGTTAAACCTCAAAAAACAAAAAACCCCTAAAGGGCACGGAACCATACTCGAGGGTTGGCTAAACGGACCCTGCAAAATTCATAGCACAGAGGGCGCCACTCCAACTCATAGCCTTCGAGCATGTTGGATACTACGGCAGTGGCCAAAAGTGGTGAAGAGCTTCTAGCCTCGTAATCCCAGCCCAAAGAACACCAAGACGGTATTAATAGCTTTCGAGACTTTCTGATCAAATAACATGTGCAAACGAACACTCCGCAACCTTGCCGAAGTCTACCAAGTAGAAACAATAAATCCATGGAGTGACACGGCTATTACCTTTAATGCGAGTGACGAACCCAAATTCCGAACAGCCCGAGCACCACCGCATTGGTCCTCACCAATATTTGACGGCTTTTCGCCTTACTAAGGTACTCATGGATGGCGGCAGCGACTAAATCTCATCTACGAGGAAACCCTCCAAAATGGAAATAGATCGAACCGCATTGAGCAAAGCAGCACAACCTTTAGAGGAATAATCCCTAGCTGTGAAGCATGCTGCACAAGAAAAATCACACCGATTTAGTGTTCGCTCACGGACAATTACAGGTCCGAGGAGGTCACATTTCAAGTGGCCCTGCTCAGCAGCGGATATCACGCTTTATTAGGGCGAGAGGCATTCACAATTTTTCAAGCTATACCCCATTATGGGTACATGAAGCTTAAAATGCCCAGACCTAACGGAATCATCACTCGCTAGTGATCCGAACATAGCACTCCGCTACCAAGACAAGACAGACGCACTAGCCCTCGAGGCACTATCCGGGCCCTAGCGGCCGAGGAACTCATCATGCATGCGCCCATGGTGAATGTGGACGATGTGATACTTGATAAAAGATCCAAGTCCACCTCTTTAAACCAGCGAATGAAATTGTCAAATTCCAAGTCCACCCAACGGACTCGGAAAGACGGCCCATTGGGGCACAATTAAACCCTGATGTAGATGCCGACTACGAGAATTTCTACGAGAAAACCGACATTTTGCCGCACCCTTCAGACATGCTAGGAATCCCACGCCGCTGGACGAGCACAACCTAAATACCTAAAAGGATTCAAGCCACCAAACAGCTCTTCGCTTTTCCAACCCAAGAGACAGGCCATGGAGAGGAGCTAGCCAAACTTCGAAGCCGGATTCATCGTAGATATAAAACATCCGAACTGGCTAGCATATCGTGTGATGGTACCAAAGAAGGATAAACCGGCGCCTATGTGTTGATTTCAAAGACCTTAATAAGGCTTGCCTAAAGGATCCCTTCCTCCTCGCATTGATCAAATTATCGACGCTACAGCAGGACACCACTCATTGTGCTTCCTCGACGCTGCATCTCGCTACCACCAAATCAAGATGGCGGAGCGCACCAAGCCGCAACAACATTCATCACTCCATACGCCCATTCTCGCTTCAATACAATGCCCTTCGGCTCAAAAACGCCGCGCAAACATATCAACGCATGATTCGTATATGTCCGCAAACCAGATAAGCAAAACAAAGGAAGCATATGTAGATGACGTGGTCGCCAAATCCAAGCATGTCGAAACTCTAGTAGACGATTTGAGGCTCACATTCGACAATATCCAAAATATGACATTAAGCTCAATCCGAAAATGCGCCTTCATGCTCCACCGAAAGCTCTTGGGCTTCATTGTGTCCGTAGAGGAATTGAAGCAAACCCAGCCAAGATCCGAAGCTCACACAATTGATATTCCAAAAGACCTCAAACAAATACAAAAATTGATCGGATGCGTAACGGCTCTAAGCCGCTTTATTTCCGCTTGGGAGAAAAGGCGTTACCTTTACCGCCTCCTCCAACAAGACCAACACTTCGAGGGATTTGATGCCGCCACGGCCGGACTTGAAGAAATAAAAGCCATATTGGCAACAATTCAGTTCTGGCCGCCCCAACATGGGCGGACCAGGTTATTATATATCGCCGCAACACATCAAGTTGTCGCAAGGTGCTCGTCAGTCGAACGAGAAACGGACGACACACGCCCTTTTCAAAACGGTTTACTATGTGTCCACTGTCCTAACTCCATGCAAGTCCCAGTACCCACATTATCAAAAGATAGCATACGCGGTGTTCATGGCATCCCGGAAGCTGCGACACTACTTTCAAGAGTGTTCGATAACGATAGCCTCCAAAGTACCTCTTAACGACATTATAAACAACCGGGACGCGGCGGGCCGGATTGCTAAATGGGCCATCTAGCTCCTTCCATTCGACATAACCTATAAGCCACGACGAGCTATTAAGTCGCAGGTTTTGGCCGACTTCGTGGCCGAATGGACCGAGGCTGAACTCCCTAAAGAGTACGACGCATACTCCAATTGGATCATGCACTTTGACATCTCCAAAATGTTGGCCGGCCTGGGGGCTGGCGTCGTCCTGACGTCACCAACCGGGGACACAGTCCAATACGTCCTTCAGGTAATGTATACGGACTCCAACAACGCAGCCGAATACAAGGCCCTTCTGCACGGCCTCCGGATGGCGTCTCCATGGGCATTAAACGCCTAGAGGTGCGCGATTCAACTCGCGATATCTCAAATAAACGGAGACTTTGATGCCAAAGATCCGAATGGCAGCGACCGCAATGCGGTCCTAAAATGTCAAGACAGTCAAGGGCTCGAATTTCATCATATAGCCCGACAACAACCAAGCGGCAGACGATTGGCACGCGACGGCGCAAAACGCGATGCCGCCCCGCCCAACATCTTCCCGAACGGCTGTTCAAGCCATCCGTATTATGGGAAGGGAGTCAGGAAATAACAATCCGCACCCAACCCCACCGCCTCGACAATCAACACTCGACACAATCGGAGGCTCGCTAACGAGATAACACCTCCGCCCATGAAATAATGGCGTTATCGCCTGCGGATGTAACCATTCCTAGCCTACCTAACTAGGCAGGAACTCCCGAAGACCAAAATGAGGCTCGCTGCATAGTACGCGATCCAAAGCCTATAAAGTCCATGAGGGAGAGCTCTATAAGAAAATCACAACAGAGTCCTTCAAAGGTGTATCTCCAAGAGGAAGGGCTAAACCTCCGGCTGAAATTCATGCCGGACTGGTGGGCACCACGCCGCAGCCCGGCACTTGTAGGCAAGGCCTTCCGCACAGGATTTTATTGGCCGACGCCCGGCAAATGCGCAGGATTTAGTCCAATGATGCGCGGTTGCCATCTTTTCTAACTAAAGCCACATGCCACCCACCGCCTCAAAACTATACCCATCACCGGCCGTCATGGGTCCGGGGCTTGACATGGTTGGACCCTTAAGGGAGGAACCCACAAGCAAAAATACCTATTGGTCATGGTGGATAAATTCACCAAATGGATAGAGGCCAAGCCCGATCAACCCCAAAAGAGACGCCACGATTACACACATGGTTGGTGTATTTTAGAAGAGTTTACTTCAAGTTTACTACAACCGGATATTAACAAATTCCCATCTGCCACATAACCGCATGGCACGGCTCTCGAAAGTTTATACCCTGCAGGGTGTCCTAACTTAGCCCATGATAAGCTCTCGCGATCAACGGCGGATATTCTTCTCCCCGAAGACCCGATCAGTCTCGAATCCGGATACAAGACATTTCGACAAAGAATAAAACAAGACCAGCAAAGCCGTCTGATGCGCCGACAATCCCGATAGGAGCTGCACATATCTCGCTCTCGTGGAAACACCGGATAAGCGGCGCGTATATGAACCGACGTAACCTATGTTGCCAAGGGATGGTCCCAAGACGGTGTTTCTAGTTTGGACCAACACTTAGAAAAGCATTGGCCCGGGGCTGAATAAAGATGACCCTTGGGTTAATTACTCCCAAGGGAAATATAGGTGGTGGTGAGGCAAATGGAAAAACCAATGTTGGGCCTTGCCGAAAAGTCTTATTCAAAGCGAACTGTCAAGGGGTTCCATAAATCACCCGACCGCTGTTAGGGACGCAAAACCGGGAACATAATACCGATATGACGGAAACTAGGGCGGCAAGAGTGGAACAAAACACCAGGCATAAGGCCGAGCCTTCCACCCTTTACCAAGTATATAGATGCATTAAAATATAAGATATATTGTGATATCCCCAACAAGTAAACATGTTCCAGCAAGGAACAACATCTCCATGTTCCAACAAGGAACAAACTTCATCTTCACCTGCAACTAACAATGCTATAAGAGGGGCTGAGCAAAGCAGTAACATAGCCTAACAACGGTTTGCTAGGAAGGGTAACAAAGGTTAGAGGCTGACATGGCATTTAGGTAGGCTTGAGCAGCAAGTGATAGGTAGCGCAGCATAGCGAAAGAACGAAGCAACTAGCATAGCAATGATAGTAGTGAGATCCAGGGTAGCGGTCATCTTGCCTGAAATCCCGCAAGGAAGAAGAACGAGTCCATGAAGAAGACGAACGGGTGAAGCCGAACCAAGCGAGACGAACGAATCCTCACGATCGCAACGAAACAGAACTAACAAGAAGAAGCACACAACATAGTAAACACACCACACATGAACAAGACATGATGCACAACAAACATGATGCATGACAAATCTAGATGAAGCTACTCATGGCAAGAGATGATGCAAACAAGAGCAACACATCATGGCAAGTTTAAATGAGGCCTAAACAACATATAACAATTCAGGTAAGTCCTCATATGCAAATTTCGAAATTTGTTCCAGATTTGAATAACCTTATGTTCAAGTTGTTAAACAAGCAAGTTAAATGCACCACGATGATCTACACGAAATTCTAGTCAAGTTACATATAAAGTTCATTTAATTCGGAGCTACGGCCTAGAAGATATGAGCAAAACAAGTTAAACATGGCATTGATGCCAAATGCATACAAACATCAAGCAAACACCTCAAAACAAGGATGCAACATGATAATATGAAACTACATGCAAAATCACGCAAGTTTCATATAGAGCACACTCAAAATGGAGCAACGGTTCAACACATACACCCTATACAAGTTATAGCAACAATCTGTCCAAAACAGCAACTAGGCATATTGCAAGCATCAAAACAATATGCTACAGCACCTCGATATGAAAACAAAAGGCATGGGCATGATGTACAGGTAAAGCATTACAAAACATGAACACTGAGCTATCTCCAGAAATCACTAGAACATGCTCAAAATGACATGGCAAGATTGCAAATAATAACAGCTTGACTTTAGCGTAAATAACATCAAAGTTGCAATGTTTAGAGCTATCAAACAACATGTTACAGGAACTTAACATGGCAAACAAAGGCATGGCATGAATCTACTCAAAGCATAGAACAGAAGTCCTTTGCTGACCACAAGCCAAAAAGGAACAGAAAATATGATGGCACCCATGTAAACATAGCAAGTTATATTACAGATTCATACATGGCAGGAACAACGATAAGTAGGCATGTTGGTGAGCTTGAACCACTCACCACAGAGCAATACATGGCATGGCAAGGCAAATCACAGTAAGAAGACATGGCATAGAAGCTATACATTGCAAGAACAACATCATAGCATACAAGGATCAACTACAACAACCTTGGCAAAATTGAATAACATGTAAACAATCTGCCAGGAAACATTTTATAGCAAAAGTAGAGCTCGATTTACTCAAGCTATGGCACTCCATAATTACAAACAAGGGCATGGATGGATAGAGCAAGACATGTATAACAAAACATCCTTACTGAAGTATCTCAAAATAAGCATGTATCTCTCTGTAGCATCAAGTTAACATGACATAAAAATATCAGCAGAACAGGGCTGAAATCAGCAACATCAGGAAGCCTAGTTTGCATGCTTGTGCTAGTCACCACATAGATCACAAAAATACATGGCATACACCCTTGTTAAGATGGCATGGCATATTACAAAACACATGTAGGACTCAAGGTCATAGGATGCACACATCAATCATGGCAAAAATGACAAAAGTGCATGTTCTGATAAGAACCAGAAACTAACATCACATAGCACTCTTGCAACAGCATTTAGGGCATCAATATGTGCTCAAATAAAAGTGATGCAATGGAATGAAGTGATCTACTCATCGAGACGAACAATTTGACATATTACACGCACGAAACGGAGCAATATACAGACAGTTATGACATGATGAAAATGCATGAAAATTACTGGAATCCGGGGACTTAGTGGAAATATCACCTCTGGGAAAGTCAACCCGGGACGGAGGCGTGCGGGGACGGCGATCCAAGACGGGCAGGCGCGTTGGTTGCGGGATGGTGGATTCATCCACCCGGCCGATCCGGCCGGATCTCGCCGATCCGCCGAGACGACTCCGCGAAGTCGCGGGAGGCGCGGCGACCTCCCGGCGAGGCCGGGCGAGGTGGCGGACGAGACGCGGGGCCGGAGCGACAGCCGGGCGAGGAGGCGGCTCGGGCGGCGGGGTTGGCCGGTGGCCGGGCGGAGGTCGGCGGCGCCGGCCTGCTTGGCGGCGGAGGCGAAGCGCCGCCGGGCGCGGCGGGCGGCGTGAGCAGGCTGGGCCGCGGGCGGCGGGCGGGTCAAGGCGGAGGAGGCGGGCGGCGGGGCGGCGCGCGCGCTTAGGGCCTCAAGGAGAGAGAGAGCGCTGGGACAGGTGGCGCTGTGTGATTGGGTGCGCGGGCGGCGCGTGGAACGGACATGTCCGGCGGTGGGAGGATGTGTCCGGCGGCGCGAGGAAGAGGAAGACTAAGGTTTGTACCGCGATTTTTGGGAGGGGAGCACATATTTATAGATAGAGGGAGCTAGGAGAGTCCAAATGAGGAGCGGTTTTCGGCCACGCGATCATGATCGAACGACCGAGAGCATGGAGGGAAGTTTGCTGGGTTTTGGGCCACTTTGGAAGGGGTGTTGGGCTGCAAACAAAAGAGGCTTTATGTTACCCTGTTAATCGTTGAGTACCAAACGACCTCCAAATGGCACGAAACTTGACAGCGGTTCACGGTGCTATACCAAGGCCGCTTGACAAATCTCGTCCATTCCGAGACCGTTTAATACCCGCACACAAAAAGAGGTAAAAGGGGGCGCCGGGAGACATAGGAGTGCCGGATTGCAAAACGGACAACGGGGAAAATGCTCGGATGCATGAGACGAACATGTATGCAAAATGAAATGCACATGATGACATGATATGAAATGCAGATGATGACATGGCAAAGTGCAACACGCAAGCAAATGACATGGCAACACCGACGAATAACTGGCAAACACCTGGCGCATCGAATCCGGGGCGTTACACCAAGCCTTTTGATAGACTTCATATCAGAGGTAGTGCACCGTTACGGCGTCCCCCACGGTATCATCACTGATAACGACACCAACTTCACGGCCGATGAGGTCAAATTATGGTGCAAAAACATGGGCATCAAGCTCGACACGCCGCCTATCACCCTCGGTCAAGTCGAGCGAGCAAACGGTCTAATCATGAGCGGCATTAAACCTGCACTAGTGCGGTCCCTTAAGGAATCTAACACGACCGGGTTGAGGAGCTCGACTGCATTTAGGGCTGCGGACCACGCCAATCAGACACCGGATTCACACCATTTTTATGGTGTATCGCGCAGAGGCAGTCTTGCCTACGACATAATGCATGACTCCACCTCGCGGGCGCATGTATGAAGTAAGAGAAGCCGAGCTCGATCGGCAGGACAGTTTGGACGCATTGGAGGAGGAGCGCGATGTGGCAAAAGCTCGTTCCACATTTTATCAACAAAGAGGCTCAAGATATTAAAGTAGGGAAGTACGGGCCAAAGCTTACAACGCTGGCGAACTAGTTCTACGCCCGCCGGACAAGAAAAGGGACAAACTCAAGCCCAAATGGAAGGTCCTTCATCATCGACCAGGTCCTGACCGGCGGAGCATACCGCTCGCAAACGATCGGATAACCGACTCGAGCCGAACCCATGGAACGCAGCCCGCCCACGAAGATTCTACACTTAAGCGCCGGACTACGAAGTTCGCCTCCTTCCTCCGTCCACATTTTCTATTTTTGCTGTCTTTTATTTCTCTCCTTCCTCCTCCTTCTTCTTGAAGCCTTTAGAGGCTCGCTTGGCGCTTTGTTCAAGATACTTGACGCGCTGTCCGCTACATTATACCTGGGGCTTTTAATGTAAGCTTATTTATACGGGCTTCATGCCCAACACATGTGTCAAACTTCCGATGTACCTTTTACTCACCATTATATGCATCGATATGACTTAAGTTTTGGCCAAGCTGGGTTGTCTGGCTCCCGTGCTTACCCCTACGCTCCTGATTGTTCGGCTTGGTGGTAAAGGAGAACCTCTCGCAATTGTTATCGCGGTCACCGGATGTGTACCTCGACCGGTGAAGCCGAAGCTAGCGTCTTAAGGGAATATTCGGTCGATGAACTGAAAGATGATTTTTAACTATTTATCCATCTGCCCTTTATGATTTTTTTTCTTTCTTAGCAGTTTGGACATGCACTTTAGGGCATGCCTCCTGTGGAAAGGAACCCTTAACGAACTATTCTCCCCGAAGATGTTTCTTACTATCCATGTAATATAACATAACTAGTTGGGCACTTGTCCGACATACAGCAATAATGACCCCTCACGCGTTGTCTCCATGCATGCCCCGGTTCTTACATAACCGCGAGGGTATTCGGACACTCCGGAGTATTGGGTCCCGAGGTCGGCTTAAAAGGTCCGCTTATGACAAACGATCTACAATCCGCTAGAAGACATTTTTCATGTCATATTCAATTACATAGTCAACTCGACTAATTGTATTCCTCCTCAATGCCATCTAATAGGCTATCTAATTTACAATCTTGTTGGAATACTTGGCGCCAATTCTACTTGGCCGCATACACTAAGCTTACAGGATCTCCTTCCCATTAGGCCCCACAGTCCGATCTCGCCATGTGGTTTGGGTCAGCCTTCGTACCGCGTCTTACCATGGCCCAGCCTCCTGGCGCCTTTGACGGCAGGCCGATATCTTCCATAGTCGAAGCGCCGCTGCTCCTTGAAGCCGCTTCTGCCAGCTCCCCAATGCCTTCGCCAGGAGATAGATGGCCACAAGGCCTGGCGACGCTTTTCATCACCTGCCGAACTCGTTCGCAGTACGACGCAGTTCGGGAAGAAGATCACCAAGAATCGGGCATCTCCTCCTCGGATGACCAGTGAGCAAACCTACATACATGTTTATGTTAGTCGCCTTCCTCCCGAACTCTTTCAAAGTTCGCTTAAGCACTTATCGAAAATGCCGCAACGAAGCCGGCCGATTCTCCTTTACGGAGTCAGCCAACTGGGCACGAACATCCTTTAGTTCCTCACCCAGCTTGGGTGTTGGCATCTTGAGGTTATTTTTCTCCCGCCGCACCCTCGTAAGCATGCTCTCGCCGCCTTTAGCTGGCGCAGAGCTGTTGCTTGTCCCGATCCATCCCGCGCTATCTGCAATGTTAATGTCGATTTATGCATACGCCGCACTTTGCAGTAAACTACTTCTACTTTGAAGGGCATATATTACCGTAGGGAGTCTTCATGGCTTCCCTGTCATGCCGATCTTGCCTCAAGTTGGGCCTTGCACTCTTCAAGCTCCGGGACAAACGAGTATTCTTTCGGTAAGAACTCAGATTCCAAATGATCCTTAAATCAGTTATCCTAACTATTTTAAGTCTCGGGGCTACCGCATATATAACTCATCAAAATTCTTACCCGTATGTCTTTCACATACTGCTCGTGGCTCGCTAGGCCATCTTGAGCGGCACGGAGGTGCGCTTCTCCCGAACTAAAGGCGCCCAATGCCTCTTGGGAGAAACATACGTCACGAGAATAGTCCGCGGCGCCTTATGATTCATGGCGCCTCCACCTCCGACTTGGTGGCGGATAGTCTGTCGGCATCCTCCGTTGAGGAGCATCCGACACACGATCGTGTTTGTACCCCTTCCGACTCGGGCTTTTGAGCCTGGGCCATGGAGGTCCGA